>BMAO01029947.1:0-16977 GCA_019973975.1 Trichonephila clavata | reverse complement strand
ATATTTCGCAACCACATTATTTATAAAAAAAAAGTTTTCATGATGATGAAACAAATATATTTATTTATATCTCACTCATGAGAACAATAATAAAAAGGCAGTATTGTGTATAATTAATCCCTTTCATTGCCGAATAAAAATTAACGCGATTCGCTCCCCAATGCCACCATTTTCCACGTAGCGTAGCGTGCATATGTGATGTATTAGAAGGAGAGAAAAGTAATAAAAATAATCAAATCCTCTGAAATAAGTAAATATTTTGCAAACATGGTCAAGGTCCTTTTGTTGCATTCCAAAGCCTTCCGGAATAATTTTATGGATAGCAGTATAGAGAACAGATTATACTTCAGAAATACGTATATATACGTACGTGTATAATTAATGCTTTGATTGAGTGAAACGTTTATATACGCCAGGGACACTTAAGAGGTTTAATTCGTATTGCAGCTTTAGTGTCAATATATAATATTTTTGAATTTACATCATTATATTTATGTGGAGGGGAATATCGGGTTGCAAGTATTGAAAGTTTGAGAAGCACTGCAATATAAGATTAGTATTTGTATGACTATTAATAAATTACAGGTGGAAAGGTTTGGAAAAGTTGTTTTACGTGTAACATTTAAGGAAACAAAACTTAATCTTGCACAATTGTATGTGACTTTGCCAAGGTGCAGAAGCGAAGATAATAAAAATTCAGTGCCATTGGAATATAATTGGAACATAATTTTTGAAAATGCATTAGATTGAAATACGAATTAAAATGCGTAGATGAGGCAATTTCTTACAATATATTGGAAAAAATAAGACTGCAAAATGCTTGTAAATTCAGTTTTACAATTTGATTAATGAGTATGAATAGTTGTACAATTTGTACTCCACCCCCGCCCCACAGTTTTTATATAGAAATAATTTTTAGAAAAATCTTTATTACAGTTACAATTTTAAATGTCACTTGGATAATTTTAGAAACCCGTATTACCATTGAAAATGTGTTCATTGCACTTTATTTTACTTATCTGCTTGAGATTAAAGTATTAAAAAAATCAATTTAAATTAAGAATATATTTAGCGATGACTTAGATTTCCTTACACGACAATTATTACAATCTCACAAACCGTTTATTTTGGTTATTTTGATATATTATACCATGAGAAACTACTCTGATTAAGTTGTGTTCTTGATTGTTATTCGATGTAAATTGTTTAAAATAGAGAAATGTTTCTGTAAACACAAACAAACAATACAAACGACCATAGAAGATTTTAATGTTGAAAAAAATTTGTTAAGATTTCGGTTTTGATTTTCATGGCTTAGATAAGGGGTACTCAACCTTTTTTTCTGCTGGGCCACATACATATGTTTACTATTTCACGCGAGTCCGCATATATATGTTAGCTACTTCCTGCGGTCTGCCACATGAGGATAAAAAGTGCGGGATGGGGTTATAAAAATGCTTTAAGACCAAGGTAATATCGAAAATTTAGAATATAGAAAATTGATCAAAATATTATAACTCCAGTCTTGCTTTTTTTAATTATATTTTAATATATATTTTTTAAATTTTTAACACTAACGTTAAGTTAGAAGCACACACACACACATTTAAGAGACATTCCTTCACAATTTCTGCGTCTGTAAACGGTTTCTTATGATTTCCAATAATATAAAAAACATCAAAGGATGTCTTTGTTACCACTGACAAAACACTTAATTGCTGTTGCAAAGATTATTCAGGAAAGCCCATTTATCACCTCTTGAAAGAGATCTTCGAGGAAAAGCGTCATTGAATGATTCCTGTTTATTGGTATTTTTAAGTAGTACATCGTTTTCGTGACAAATCAAACAATTACTGATCTATGTTTGTTTGTCACTATCAGTTAGTCAACCTCCCAATAGTCTAGAGATGAAATATTTTCTTCGAACATTTTTCGCTATCAAGATACGAAATATAGTTAAAAATTAGTTCCACCCATAAAATTGGAGCTACTCCATTGTTGTCTGTTATCACTAACCGTAACTTACAAATAGAAAAATAATATTAATTCTCACAAAGACGAAATCGACAACAAAAAGTAAAATTGATATACATATTTTTTTTTGCAAAAATTTCCCACCAAAATTTTAATATTTTTTTCTTAAATAAGTGAATTTCTCAAGCATAGGCATGACCGGGAGACTTAAAAATGCTCAGTGGACCGCAAGCGGCCCGTGGGCCGCAGGTTGAGTATCGCTTGCTTAGATCATTCCGAATTTATGTTAATGAATTTTTTTTATTGAATCATTGAATTTTTTGTAGTTGGATATTTTTTCGGGGCCAAATGACTGAGCATAATGTAGTTAGTTTACTTACATTTATACCGATTCGTATATAAAAGAAAAAAATGCTAGTGTTATATTAAAAATACTTTAATTCTGAAGAATATCAAAGGTTCAAGGTTTGTGAAAAGTTATCTCCGTGGCTTTGAGGTAGCGTACTCCAAGCGTAAGCCAAGGTTGGGTCTTTAATCACGTCTTCAGTCGATAGATTTTCTGAATACGAAAATCGTAGGTACGCATGTCATATGATTATTTGGCATAGAACATATCTTTAAATATTAATTTGGCTCTGATACGTAGGAAAATGTATACATGTTAAGATTTAGCTTTCGACGAGAGTTTCAGTTAAAATAAACGTCTCAGCATCAAAATTTGGTTGTGAGAGCTGGCACTAGATAATGACACTAATAAAATGGCTCCCAAATTTGGAAGACTTGCCATATCAGCAAAGGATTGTGTGCCACAATGCAGCCTATTTTAAGAAGAAAAAAAAATGAAAGCTACAAATGTTAGATGATGCCTGTCATAAGAAAAGAACTGCATATGGTAGTGTATATATAATTCTGTAAGAAATTTAGAATTTTTCAGAGATATTCTTTAATTCAAAATTTTTATTCTTCAGAGCTTACATCAGAGTTCTACTGGGAGTGCCCAGATTTTGAATGTAGGGATACATTCCCTAAGAGTACGAATTCAAGTAGTCTAATAGGTGGGACCTTTAAGTAATATTTTCCGTGAAGAAATACGTTGCAACAAATGTCCAACCACAAATAATAAAAATAATGAAATTTGAAAAAAAAATGACTGTTTTAAAAAATAATCTGTTACGTGTATTACATTAAAAATAAATAATTATTTACTTGCTTTTTTTCGGTTAATTATGCATTTCTGAACATAAGCCATAAAATCTAATGATGTCAAAATTAAGTTAAAGTTTTCGTTAAATGCTAATATCTTTTGAAATCTTAGAATATTAATTATTTTAATAATGCACCTGGAAAATAAAGAATTCAAAGAAACTGCTAGCAGCACCTTTCATTAAGTTCGAATGAAAATAATTTCAAATTAAAGCCCTTTCTCGGGATATGTTATTCCTTTTTTAATATGTTATTGTTTATTCAAGTAAAACTTAAAGCAATCTTGTAAATGCAATCGATTTGTCTTAAAGAGAAAAAAACAAACTGTATTTTTAGAGAATTTACGTGCTAAACATATCGTGCATGTTGACGCTTGACATCTTACATTTCTTTTTATTTCTTGGCTCAAATCCACGAAGAACTGTCAAAACAATAGCATGAAGGGGATTAACAAATTAATCAGAGTATCAAGCCAAGAATAAACAATTGGAAGACGTGGTGTCAGTTTTCATCGTTCCATTGTAAATCTTCCTATACTTGTGGAAAAACACGTCGCAAAACATTTTGGTGAGTCACAACTGAGTTTTTGGAGATTTAATTAATTCTTGCTGTAAGAGATTTAACTCAGAATAAAAAGAAAAATTACTTAGTATTGAAGAAAATATATTTCGTTTATAAAGTAAAATTAAATTTATCTGGTGCGAGTTATATGCATGCATGGAAATTAGTATACAATAAAATTTATATAAATCACGCAATACTTTACTTTATGCATTTCTTTATTTAATTCAATTAATTACATAACACATTGGAAAATTTACCGTATTTAATCGAATCTAAGCTGCACTATTTTTCCAGTGTTAAAGCTACTGAAAATCGGGTGAGGCGTAGAGTCGAAAGGAAAACAATTATTGGATGGGGTAAATTAAATTTCTACCCATTTTGTGTCCACCCATTTTGGCCTTTTGCATCGTTGATTTATTCCATTCCATAGTTTATCTCCAGTATTCGGTCTATGGTAAATACCGTTGTCTGCACGTATTCAGAATTTTTTTTTCGTATACGCTTTCTTTTAATCACCCAAACATCGGCAATAGGTATCGGTAATAGCATCAAGACGAGTTCACTATATGACGCTAGTTTGAAAAGGTAGGCATTTTCATATGCTGAAAAAAAAACGGAAACAGAGCACCGACCACTGAAAATTTGCACAGATGAAACAAGTAGCAACAAGTTCGATGGCGAAGGCAAAATCATGTCATTTTTTTATTGCAAGTCTACAATAATCTTTAATGATTCTTCTACAGTTTTTTAAAAAAAAATACTGCAAAACAAATGCATTGGATGGCACAGATGACGACATCGTGTGGGAAAATGACGATGCTGTCACCAATTCCGAAGTCAGCTATGACAATGGGAGTTGTGAATCATTTTCGAAACATAATACTGATGTTTAGAATAATTATAGGTTCATGTATGTATTTAAAGGAGCGTTTCTAATTACCGGTAAAATGAATCAATTATTGATGAATCTTTTACACATTTTCCTCACTCAAAAACGTGTAGAGTGTTGGGGGCTTAGAATCGATGGCAATATTTTTTTCTCGAAAACGTTTTGAGAAAGTGGGTTGTGGCTTAGAATTGATGGCGGTTTTATTTGGAGAAAATTCGGTAATTAATTATTTTAATTGTTTACTTAATACACTTATATTTTTAAAACAGCATATTATTAAGCATTATTTCTGATTTTTTCATAAGTCCAAGAACCAAGGCAATAAATTTTTAATAGAATTTGTTATAAAATATTATATTAATATGCACTTAATATTAAGTCGTTTAAATATTTAACGAATGCTTAAGAGCATATTATAATCAGATTTATCCTCATTTTAGATGTAATTTAATTTTATTTGGCAAAAATTTAAATAGTTTTGATACAATATTTTCTAAATAAAAGATCCAAAGAAACATATTCAAAGCAGAATTGCAATTTTTACATTACCTGCTACTATTTCTAATAAAGTTAGAAGAAATATGAGTTTATTAATGAGAAAACTAATAATAACAACAACATGGAAAAAAATGTTTGATAAAACTCTTAGGTTTAGATATTTTTAAAACTTCATTTTAATCATTCCAGCAACACTTATATTCTATTTTCCCCTTTTGACACCGCACACTTTTGGAATAATTATGTAACAAATCATAAGTATGCTCAGTATAAAAAAGAACAACATAACTTTTTTTTTATCAATTTATTTAGGAAGTTTTAAAATGTATTTTCTTAGACAATACAAATTTCGACATAATTTTTCTCGTTTCAAACAGTTTACAATCTTGTGATTCTGTATGGTAATAAATCCTTCTTTTTTCATCGATATAGAAAAAAATTAAACTTTTCAAAAAATATTTCATTCTCCTTTGTATTAAACATGAGAATATATTGGATTAAAATTCTGCTATGTATTGTTTGCCTACGTATTATTTTGTTCAAACCAACTTAAAAATTTTCTAGAGAAAAGAAGTTTTCGTAATTATTTAAAAAAATAAATTTTCTGAAAAAATTAATTTTTTTTGTAAAAAATCATGAAAAAATTACAAGAATAATTATACTATAAAAATTAAATTCATTGTTTCATCTTCTCTTTTAGAGAAAATTTTTAAAATGATCATGCTTATTTCTCTAGAATAATTCCTTTTTTTTTATTTTCTGTATTGTGTGCTTAATTATTTACTACCTGCCGCCCATCTGGTATATTGATTAATGATGATGACTACTGTGCTATAGAGCCTGAGTATGAATCCTAGAGAAGTCATGGATGCTTGCAAATGTATAGTGTGTTTGCCGCATAGGGTTACTTTTAATAGTCGTCGGAATTGCCAGTCATCTCGTGAAGTTGGTGGAAGGCCCTTGACCTCCTCCAAGGCGTTCTCACTCAAAACTGGGGTGGTGGAACTGAGCCAAATAATACTGTCACCTGTATGGTTCTCAAGGCTAACGGCAGGCGTACATCTAATCCTTTGTCACGATGAAATTTGATCTGACACCGTCACGCTTCTGGCATTAGTAACAACATTATTTACTACCTTATAATTTAATATTATCGGTACACTTTTAACTATATTATTACACATTACAGATATAATAATCTCAAATAAATAACTGGTGAAGAAAGCATTTTAATGTCTCAGCAAAATAAGATGATTACATGTCGAAAAAATTATAATTTAGAGCATTTTTTTAAAACAATTCTAGCTAATTGCATACTTGCTTAAATACTTCATATATTTTTGTTGAATTCAATATCTATGCACTGACAATTATTTAATTCAATAATAATTTATGCGTTTAACATAGTCATTCAGTTAATAGTATTTAATCTCTTCAAGACCGGCGAAAGGAAAAATAAACATTTCAACAGGCCCACACGTTCCAAGAGTATACACACGCTTATGACAGGATAAATTTCACTGCTAAGCTTAATTTCATTTAAAAATTCATATAAAATCTTTAATATAATCAAATACACTAAAATTGACGAGTACAAATATTTTCGCTTTATTTAAAAAAAATTAGGTAAATTTTAAGGTAAATGTTTTCATTTTAATAAAAAAACAGTACTATTTTCTCTATAATGATTGATAGGCGTAACACTTACAAAATACTATCTGGCAAATCTCAAGCGATAAATTTACTCTCATATAAACTTGTTTAGGTTTGTGTGTGTGAACTGATAAAAATGTTTTAAATAACACACACACAGCTAATATATCGTATTTTTATTTTTAATTAATTCTTATAGATTTCTTAGTATCACATTAGTATTATGTTTTCTGTTCTTATGGTTATGGCAACTCTGTTTAGCAATAACAACGAAAAAAATCGTTTGTTCTTACAGAATTAAAAATGAATTAGTAAGAACAAACGATTCTTTTTCGTTAAAAATGAGTGATCGCGTTTGTTTTATGAAAATCTGCTTTTAAACAATTTAAGAATAAAAATTATTGTTGTAATACTAAACAAACTAAAAATAAACAAAAATTAAATAAATACTGAATTTATTATTACGAATGTCTGATGCCTAATAAACTAATAAACTCTCAACTTAGTTAAAACATAAACAGAAATACGATACTTAGAAGCAAAGTTATAGCATAATTAGTAAACCGGAAATGGAGTTTACCAAACCGGAAGTACATCCCTACTCAAAATATTTCTAAGATATTAAATTGAAATTTTCAGAACATGTTTTATTTAGTTATATCTGTGTTATGAATCAAAATCTAATCTATCTGTATATATTTATGTACTTTATTGCTTTTTGATGAAAAAAAATCATAATTTTTTTAAAAAATCGTGTTTTTGCATAACATTTGGCATAGTTAAAAAACTTTTAAAAGTTTTACAAATATTTTAATTCCTAAGGCATATAAAGATGTTATTCACGTACTGTATAAATATTATTTGAATACATTCATTAGAATTTTCTGTAAATGCAATTTTTCATCAACATTTCACTAAAAATGACAATTGTTATAGTCTATATATCTCTCCAGAAAACAGCAAAAGTTTTTAAAAAAGTCCAAACTAGTTAAACATTAAGCTAAAGAGATCTTGACCCATAAATATGGCGAGTTTAAAAAATGTACAATTAGAAAAAAAATTTTATACCATATTAAAATCTTTAAATGTATTTTCTGAGAAACAATGTTTTTCAATTTTTTGGTTCATGGTAAAGTTCACTACAGGATTTCTTTTTAAGACATTGAATTGAAATTTTCAGAAAATGGTTTATTTAGTTTTTTCTCCAGTCTAGACTATAATCTAATCTCTGTAGATATATTTATGTATTTTATTGCACTTTTTGTGAGAAAATAACATTAGTTTTTTGTAAAAAATTGAGATTTGCATAAAAAATGCCACATTTCAAACACTTTATAACTCTAAGCACAGATAATAATTGTATTTATGTATTGCATAATTATTATTTAAATATATTAAGGTATCCGACTGGTTGCGACAACTTTTTTTTAAAAAAAAGAGATATGGGGATTTTTTTGTTATTGTTAGATTTGTTTAGTGCATTTTAAGAAATATGTGCTAAAATTAAGAAGAGAAAAATAAATTATTATTACTAAAATGGGAAAAAATAGGTAACAATTGACAAAAAATAGCATAAACGCGGTCCATTCTGCACCAAAGTTTTATCAACAAATTTTCAATTTTTTCAATCTAATGTGTTGCTATATAATTCAATTTTGAAATGACCTTCAGGATAAGAGATATTTTTTTTTTTACAAAAACAAGAGCACTTTATCTCTGTTACTATATTAAAATGCTTAAAAAGAAAGTGATTATATTCACATAAGGGTCTGTACATTTTGTAATAAAACAGTGATTGATAAATACGAAGGTTAAAACACTTCTACTATTATACAGAACTTACAGAAAAAATTTCAGTTAATTATGTTCAAAACTTTTTGAGCAATCGCTGACCCCTTTTGATTATTTTCAAAAAATCACATTTCGAGTAAAATGCGTTTTAAATTATTACATCTTGCTTAAAGTAATGTCATCTGCTTTTTCTAAAACACTTGTAGTTTTTGTTCTAGTAAACGGAAAATGATAATCTTGGTATTTTTATAAAGCTAATAAGATGGTCGATAAAATAAAATCAGGAAAAAAATTTTCAATTTTTGGCAAAATTCACAGTTTTAGGGTATACTTAATTAGAATTTTTAATACAAGCCTTACCATAACTGCAATTTTTCACTAAAATTTCACTCAAAATTCCCAATGTATCGAAAATTATTTTTAATTTTGTGGAAATTGTACTTGAATTCCTAGCTTTATGCTCCATTTCAAATAAAAAAAAAAGTTTACTTAGTTGAAAATTTATATATTTCAAAAAAAGTGCTCCGAAGGTAGTCAGATACCTTAACTGTAAACAAATACGTTAAATTAAAATCATTACCTAGGAGGATAAAATGATATTCGTTTTAAAAGACATTACGCTTCCATTAATGATATAAAGTTGAATTATTTTTCTATAAAATGTATTCCAACTGTTCAGAGATTCGACAAATGTTTACGATGTATTGCATTAATAAAATAAAATTTTTGACTAAAATATTTTTAAAAATAAATGCATTCTACAGGAATATTTATGTGTTTGATTCTTAAATTATGTACTTACTAACATTTAAGTTGATCGTTAATAATGAAATTCAGTTTATTTAACGAAATACCATATTATTATAATTAATGAAAGTTTATAGATTCAGTATTGAACATTGAGATTATATAACTTAAGGAAACTAACTGCATTCTGAACAGCAAAAAAAAAAAAAAAAAGAGTATAATGAATAAAGTTTTTAATGCATTTAGTGTCACCAGAACTATTCGAGGTAGGATTCAAAAGTTCCCACACGAAGCATGTAACGAGAATAGAAAACAATTCAGCGCATGCAGTCGCCAGATTGATTACCGGACTTTAACCCTATCAAACGTACTTAGAACACTCTAGGACGACGGGTAGTGGCTCTCAATCCCCTTCCTAAGATTCCAATTATGGCAGACAAAGATATTATGGAGTTTACTAAAACTTCAAAAAAAAATCTTTGAAGTAAATTCTGGCGACAAAAATGAAATGAATAACGCAATACCTGCTCCTTCCATCTTCCGAAACGGAGATCATAAATGTATGCGGAGTTATTTAGACGCATATTACAGTGGCGAAATGAATAACAAAATAGACGATATCGAACAATTTGTTGACAATTTGATGCGAAGAAAGTCAATACAAAAAATATCTAATTTTCCAAAATTTCAATAAATGTTTCATTTTTCAAAAAACTTGAAAATTTTGAATTAAGTTTTATTAAATTCTTTGCTATGTCTTTGTTTCAATGATTTTTGTTAAGTACATGCACATATACATATCTGTAAAAAAAATGTTCTCAAATAAACTTAATTTTGTTGAATAAAAGTTTTTTTACAATATCCTTTAACACGAAATTCTTTTAACTCGAAAAATATTTCATTCCCCTCAGTTTCTAGTTAAACTATTTTCACTGTATGTGATAACATTTTTAAAGTCACATTAAAGAATTTCATCCTATTTCCATCTTGTTTTTCTATATAATAGATACATTTTTTTAAAATAAATAAAGCTTCATTAATTAAAAATTCAATATAGATTTTATAGAAATTGCAAATGGGAAAAAATTAAAAATATTTGCAATTTTCATTACAATGATTAGTATATAATGTTCATTCTAAAATAAAATTATATCATTATTACATATTTTGTTTTAATTAATTGGCTTGCAAAACTCCTCATATTCCACATTGCATTACATTAGGCTTTTAGATGCAAGTGGCAACAGTATTATCTAATTAAAATCTAAGAAACAATATAATAGATTTTATGATACAAATATAAAAAAGGAAGGGGGGGGGGAGAATATACAAATATAAAGAGGGGGAGGTACCTATAAAACCTTAAAAATCTACACAGTTATTTTTTTAATGTTAAGGTTTTCAGAACAATTGACCAACAGAGACAAAATAGATGACCAGAAAATACATAAACGTTTCACCTCCTGTTTAAAATTTTCTCGTTTTCAAAAATATAGGTTACAATACAACAAGATATGTTCTACAGTTTCAAAATTTTGCCCTAATATCACTATCATTATTAAAACTAGGCAAACAGCTCTTATTACTTTATTACATTATCAATATAAAATTATTATCAACCCATAACCTTAATGCAGTGCTTCTAAAACTTCCGATATTTGCGACCAAATTTTCAGTCATAGTTTTCATCACCCCCTCCCCATAAAATAACAATATATTGAATGAAATTAAAATATACTTTGATGCTAACGCTACTGGATAACTTTAATTATATAAACCAAACAAACTATCAAGATAAATAATACATTTTTTTACAGGAAAAGTTCATGGAAGGCATAACTAATTATTAAATTTGTGTTTAATTTAGTATTGATAAATTAAACACAAAATCAAAAGCATTGGGCAGTACTGATACATTTATAAGGACATTATATCAGTGTAATTATTTTTAAATTTTTTATTTTGTCAGAATGTATTTTGTTTTGCTTCTTTTCAGTAAATTAATACTTATTTTTATCTTTTTTATTTTCGACTTTTCAATATTCTCGCGCCTCCAACATAGGGATATCACGCCCTCCACCCGGGGGTGCGCCCCACTGTTTGAAAAACACTACCTTAATGCAAAGCGCAGAAATAATTATAAAAATACTCACCAAAAATTCCCAAGTATTGCCGAATCAACACATAACCTATCTCAAACAATATGTCAGAACAAGACTAGTAAGCAAAGAGAAAAAAATAACAAATGAATCGTTTTCCAGTTAAAGATTAAATATCTACGTTCTCTTACCGGACTTTTTTTTTTCTTTCGTTTTTATATCTCGATCTGAAAAAGTTTCAATGGGATTTTAGTTTTCTTGTAATCCTCCATGTAATAGGATTTCAGTAGGGCTTTTAAAGGGATTTTCGACTTTATCCACGCTATAAATCCTTTGCTTATTTTCTCCTTATAGGATGGAAATGGCTTTTCAATGTCTTAAAGCATGCCTTTTTCCATATTCTCAACATGGGTTTACAAGTGGCAACCAATGAATAGCGAGGAAAGCCTTTATGCAACAATAAATTGTGTAGCAATTTCAATTTTCTAATACATTTTTTTATAATAAAAAAAAAGTATAATTCCAACAAAGCACTCGAATAAGAGTAATTCGAAGAAGTATCTAAATGAAAAAGATGAAATAATATTTTAGTAGTTATGCACAAGTAAATGAATAAATATGTGTAGACATTAATAACGAAAGAAAATAAATAATGAATTTTGTATTTGAATATTTTCTTATACATGTGAACTTCGGAATTATATTATATTTAAACTCCAATTTTAATATAATATCATTCATTAGAATTAATCAGCTCACATTCGATTTATACAACACACATATACTACATTGTATATATATATATATATATAATTATATAACTTATATCACACAAAATCTCCTATTTACCAACTAACATTTATTCCCCATAAAATATTAGAATCTTATATTAAACAGTTAATTATTTGTCAGAAAGATATTCCAAATATAATAATTCCAAACCCAGCGCATTAATTTTTATGGATTTCGTATGTACTCGGGCCCAAGTTCGTATGTTTCGTATGCCCAAGCGGGGAGCAGGATTTCATCGACCACGTCCTAAGTCTTCGCTACAACAACACCGTCTGCTGAGAGAGTATTCGCTTATAGTACTTGCTATGTGTCGCCATTTCTTATAAGAATGATCAAATAAACATATTTAAAATAAAGCTGTGTTATGTATTTTGAATTATGTTTAGAGCACTAAAAGTCAAAGGCTTTCCTAGTAGAGGTAGCAGAACATTTCTTATATATAGGTAGAATATATATATGCTCAAAGATGAGTACATATAGGTATTATTTAATACCATTTACATTTCTAAAAAATAACTTTACTGATTTTGATAAAAATCTCCAAAATCATCATGAAAATATACTATCAATTAGGAGTAGGCAACTTATGGCACGCGTGCCATATGAGGCACACAGTAAAATTATCAGTGGCACACACTTTGCAATACTCAACAAATTTGTAAAATTTTAAGTATTTCGAAATCGATACATTTGTAATGAGCTTTCTTGATTTAAAAAAAATAAAAAAATAAAAAAACACCTTTATATAGAATTATAAACATTTTAGGAATTTAAAAAAAATCTGAAAAATAGCTCTAAAGATAAATTTACAGCTATTTTGTAAATTATTGAATGTCATTGCTGGAGAGATTTAATTGTTCGAAGAGTTGCTCTGCTTTGTCACTTTTGGTTCTACATATAGAAGTAAAAATTCTTTCCTCATATGAAAAATAATTCGAGTCCTCAAAGAAATTGTTTAACAGCTGAATTCACAGAATTGTGCCAAGTTGAAAGTCACAAATTATGCCCATGATTCTGCGATGTGAAAGTGGAGTGGTGCAAGCACACACACGTACACTAGGTTTGCATTAAAATTTTTATTTATCTTTTTTATGTAACGATTATATACTTCTACTATAATATACTTATATTTTACGTTGTCTATACTTCTTACTTTAATCAATATGTTTAAAATATATCATGTATGTGTGTTTTCTTTTCTCCAGTTCAAGATTTCTCTTTGCATTAGCAGCTACAAACAGAGCCGAAACCTCGGTACTCCATATTGCCCGACTATTGCGTAATACCCGACTCTCATCTATATGTAATTTAAACAGGTATTAAATATTGAAATTTTCTTACGCCTTTTTTAGTAAAAAATAAACCCTAAAGTTTTAAATATCTTTCTTTCTTTCAAGTAATTATTATATTTTTGTGCGTGTTATATACTCGTGGTTATTCATAATTTTTTTCTTAAGTTTATCTATACTTATTTTAAACAACATTGTTAAATTCAAGAACAATTTTTTTATGCAATTCTAATCACATACAATAGGAAATGTTGTTAATTAATATTTTAAAGTGTGATTAAGGTAATTTTTTAAAACAAAATTAACAAAATTTAAAATTTATTAAAGGTATCCGACAATGTTTGGAACCATGATTTTACAAAAGCATACAAACGAATATATTTTTTATTATTATTTAGTGTCACTTAGAATAAAACGATACGCATAAAATTTATTTAGGAACATTATTACAATAAAAAAATTTATTAAAGTGCAATATTTTTACTTAGAAGTATCTATTTTTAAAACATTATCCTTTTATGAAAAAGGGTTCGATAATATTATTTTTTTTTGGATATGTATAGCCAAGATTTTTTCTAAAGAGCCAAGGTAACTGGAACGTGAAAAGGCTTCAAATTTTCCACTTCTTTATTTAACTTTTAAAAATAGAGGGCACTTTGCTGTATCCATTAAGGCATTAAATATGAGACTTCGATAAATAGAACGCTTGACAATTGAATTTTAAAATTGCAGCCAAACGTGTGATGTAACTATGATTTAGGTACAATTTCTTTAAAATCTGTTTTGTAAAATAAGTATTGTAAAAAACTAATTTTTCTACACAAAAAATGCAATTTTTCTGAATTATATGCTAAATTTGATTGAAAACAGCAAACTGAGAATAATCCAATAAATAATGTGGTTGTGGTTTTATATTGTATTTAGACTAACATTTTTTTACAAATCATAGATGAAAATATCTTTATTTGCAATTTTCTCAAAAGGCATTTTTTGGTGATTCCGGTACACTTTTTTCGAAATCTACTTTATCTATAGTACTGATGTTTCACATATTATAAGATCCCCAAAATTTTCAACATAGTGAAAGATTTTTTTTTCAAATAAACATTCACAAATTTTAGATATAGCACTATTTCTGCGCAAAATTTAAAAGAAATTTGAATCACAAAATTTAAAATTTTTAAAAATATTTATGAATTTATTTTTTAAAATTTTTATTTTATTCATTTTATGGATTGTAATATTTACAAAAACTCTGTTAATTGATGTAGATATATAAGCAGGGGATTTTATGCAAAGTATACCTAAAGTTAAGAATATGCTTCAAAAATAAAATAAAATAGTTATTGATTATTTATTGCTCATACAGATTTATTTGTAATTTAAAATGCGATTTTTTCACGTTAAGAAGTACATAAATATACAGATAATTTAAAGTAAAATTTTTACTTTCGTTGCTTTAATTTAAGTAATTGCGAGTGATTTAAATTTGCTGTAAAAAAAGTTCATTTTTTCTTGTAGCAGAAATGTAGCATTTCTTTCAAAGTTACTTAAAATTGAAATAATTAGCGGTCTTTATTTATTTATTTTTTAGTAGTTAAAATTTCTCTCCACTCTGATGTATTAAAATATGGATATAAATTCGGTTCTAAGTCATATATTTCGAAAATCTTAGTTTGGGCTCTAGACACATATCTTAGCTATATATACGCATAGTGATATTATTATAGAAGCATTTTCTATAAAAAGAAAATGCTTGTTCTATAATGCTATGTTCATTTCTTACATTTAAATCAGTTTTTTTTATTTTAATAATATTCTTAAAAAAGTTTTATACGTGATTCTAATTTAAGTGACACTAAATATTAAAAACATATATTCGTTTGTACGCTTTTAAAAATCACTGTTCCGAATGTGTCAGGTATCTTTAAAAAAATAACACTTTTTTTCATAGAAAAACTAGTTTCCTTATCTATATTTTCCAGTTGAAAGAAAGAGTAAATTTTTGGATACTTGTGGCTGTTGAGTAATTTAATTTTCTAATAATTTTAAGTGTTTCAATAAAAAAACAAAGTATTTTTCAACGAGTTTCAAGAGTTTTCTAAGAATTGAACGGAGCCAAATATTTTGTAAATTTCCGTTGATATTCCTAATCTGAAAACATTCTACTTTCAGAGTGTATAAAATAGTTTAAAGGAGTTGTTCTATTTTGGTTTCTACTTGTTTCTTTCTCTTTTAGGTAATGGAAATGAATTGGATTATTTTTTCGTAGAATTGTATGGTACCCTAAGAAATATTTTACCTAGCTTAGATTTAATGAAGTGCAGCGTAATTTATGATACACAAGCTATAGATATTGTATTGAATTATTTGACAGTTTATTACGATCATATTTTTCAGTAGTAGACCGAATATTTTTCGCTATTTTTCGTATGAACTCAAATGTAATTATCATACACCATTTTTTGTGTCATCTCGTGTAATAATGAAAATTTTCATATGGAAACCGTTCCTCTTGAGGGGTGAAGGAATTCCTCTCTATATTTTCTTAGGCATTTTGATGAAAATTCCTCATTTCATGATTGAAATTTATCATCATGATTTTGAAACTTAGCGAAATGTTTTCCTAAGTTGACAATTAATGGTTTTGTAATCCTTTTGAGTTAATAAATATAATTTTAATCCTACAGAATTTCTATATTTATTTTTAGTTATTGAACGTAGCATTTACTTAAATGGTAAAAACTAAATATAAAAGAGAAAAATGCAAAGAAAGAATCTGGGAACTTGAACTTTTTCTCTGAGATTTTTACTGAACGCTATCTACGCGTGCGCCAAGTTTATAAATTTTCTGGTTTCAAAAAGGTTTTAAAAAATTAAGAAATAGGGGAGTAAACATAATTTCACTTTATAATCATGTGAAATATAATAATACTACATAGTAGGAAGAAGATATTCTGCAAAGTTCATATTACATTGGTGAACTCAAAATGAATGGTAAATTGCAAAGAAAATTTTAAAAATTAGACAATAACATCATTATCTATTAATTGGACTGTTAATTTTAACATGTTAAATTCATGTGACTTCATAATCGCATGATAACGACAATCAGATGTTTCAATTCAATCAGTTCATGCCCTCTGCTATTGCCAATGTTGGCTTTTTGTGGAAACTTTCTTTTTAAAAGTGCATGCATATATATTTAAAAATGGTAACATACATGTGGGAAAAAATATTGAATGAAAAGTACACATACAGAATATGTGTGCGAGGGCAATTCGGAAAGTAACCTCCGAATCGCTGTAAAATATACTAGGACAGAGGGGGTGGGAGGAATTTATTTACATATCAAAAGTACAACTCTCCTCTATTTTTCAAAATAATCTCTTCATTATTCAAGCACTTGTCGTACCGTTTTACCAATTCTTTCTGTATAAAAAATGGCCACATGCAATTTTCCTCTTCGTCAGCAAAA
>BMAO01029946.1:0-15355 GCA_019973975.1 Trichonephila clavata | reverse complement strand
GACTTACCGCCATTTTCATGCTGGGGCATAGGAACACTGTGGAAGTATTTCTTATAAAGCTGAATAGAAAATATATAACTGAAGATATTTATTAATTAATAACAGCAAGGATCAATGATTTCACAGTCGACTTTTCATGTATATATTTACTTCACACACACACTCATGCCTTTACATGTACGATAAAAGAAAACCATTTCACTAAAACATAATCACAAGAATGCGACCAGTACAACCGAATCATCCGAATGGAATGTCGTTTTCCCCCGAAATCACTCCGGATACTAGAAAACCAAGTCCAGTTCGTGGCGCCATCTCTGGACGGCGAAAGGAGTCAACTATTCTTAACATCCTCCGGGGGGCGGGAAATGTAGTCGATGGTGGTAGGGGCAAGACTGCAACTTGAGAGACTGGTCTTGTCATGACTCCACGTGAAGTCTGGATAGTGACGACACTCGGCATATTCCGTCAGCTCCAGAGATGTGTGGCCACAATCCTTCCGGGAGTCCACCTGGTGCTGAAAGAGGCTGGATTCTTGATTAGGACGAGGGATCCTACCGTGAAGTCTTTCTGGCCCTGCATCCATTTTGGTTCGGGACTGCAAGGTGTTGAGGTAGGAGAGCTGCCAGCGAGACCAGAACATCCTTTTCAACTTCATCAGAAGAGACCACCTAGAATGAAGACTCAAGGATTGGTTAGTCAGACTGTGATCAGGGAGTTCAAGCAAGGGACACCCGATAAGAAAGTGTCCGGTGTTAACACCTGGAGATCCTTAGGGTCTGATGATAGCGGATAAAGAGGACGTGAATTTATGCACGCCTCGATTTGGCACAGGATTGTAGCTAACTCTTCAAAGTTCAGCACAGCCGCCTTTTAAGGTTTTGAGCAAATGATGCTTTGTGAGTTTGACTGAGGCTTCCCACACACTCCGAAATTTGGTGCATATGGAGGAATGAAGTGCCACTGAATGTTTTTGCTTGACGAATAGTCCTGGACATTAGAGTTGTGAAGTAATTTAAACAAGTCCTTCAAGTAAGCTGAAGCACCAACGAAATTTGTACCGTTGTCAGAATAAATGTCTGATGGATAGCCACGGCGTGACACAAATCGACGCAGTGCTGACAAAATGCTGCTGCTGATAGCGAAGATACGAGTTCAAGGTGCACTGCTTTAGTACACATGCAGATGAAGAGGCAGATGTAAGATTTGAAGTTGCTGGTCTTGCGAGTATGTTGGCACTTTGTCGTGATAGGTCCAGCAAAGTCAATGCCTACTTTTTCAAAAGCACGACAAGGGGTGATTCGTTCGATGGGTAGATCACCCATCATTTGAGAGACAGGCTTCGCCACAAGCTTAAAACAGTCTACGCAGTTGTGTAGTTCTTTTCTGACAGCTGATTTACCATTAGGTATCCAAAACTGCTGACGAATGAGGGATAAACTAGTTCCTGCCCAGCATGGAAATTGACCCTATGAAAATGTCTAATGATTAGACTTGTAAAGTGATTATTTTTTGGTATGAGCATAGGATGCTTTTGTTCAAATTTAAGAGTTTGTTGGAGACGAAGACGTCCTCCGACACGAAGAATTCCCTCAGAGTCAAGGAATACATTCAAAGACTGAAGGTTGCTAGATTTGGGAAGAGGCTTGTTACATTTCAAGAGATTAAGTTCTGTATGGTATTCTCCATTTTGTAACAATTTGACTACCTTTTTGATTGAGGTTTCTAATTCATGTGTATATAAAGGCCAGTAACTTTGGACACTGATTTGGAATTATGGTAGAATCTGAATATCCATGCAACAGTCCTAATTACTTTCATGTATGAGGAAAACTTATCCAAGAAACTAAGAGAATTATCAACACCAGTTGAAAGAACAACAGAGTCACTTAATGATTCAGACTGATCAATAGGAACAAGTGGAACAGGCTGTTCAGAGAAAGGAAGAAATGAATTGGAAGAAGGATGGAAATCATGAAGCCATTTTGGACCAGTTACCCACTCTGAATTTTCAAGAAGTTGTTTCGGGTAGAGGCCTCTTGTTGCCCAATCTGCCGGGTTTAATTTTCCCGGAATGTGATGCCAAGATTCTTTTGAGGTTAGTGTGTGAATTTTCCAACCCTGTGTTGCACAAATTGATTTCCTTTTACAGGTGGATTATTTATCCAACTCAGTGTAATTGTTGAGTCACACCATAAATAAGTATCGTGAGTGATGTTAAGAGATCTCTTAAATGTATCTAGAAGTTCAGCCAGAAGCAGAGCACCACAAAGCTCTAATTTAGGTAATGATATTGTTTGTACAGGTGCCACACGAGTTTTTGAAACCATTAAGAATAAGTGTGGCGAATCAGAAACAACACGTAAGTATATTACGGCTGAATATGCCTTTGAGGAGGCGTCACAGAACCCATGAATTTCACAGTGTTTAGCATTTAGTGTTTGAACATATCTGGGAACTTTTATTTGTTTGAGGCATGAAATTTCTGCTTGAAACCGATTCCATCTATTAAGAATGTCTGATGATATCTCATCATCCCAGTCAAGCCCTGCCTTCCACAGGTCTTGAAGAATAATCTTTAAAATTATAGTTGAGGGAGAGACAAACCCCAGAGGATCAAAGATGCGTGCGATGATTGATAGCATCTGTCTCTTTGTGGATACCTGGTCTGGTAAGACTGCTCTTACTTTAAAGGAATCCTCGTTTAGATCCCAGAATAAGCCAAGAATTTTCTGGGTGGACTCATCATCAAATGAATGTGAGGAAATATTTGTCTTTAGACTGTTTGGCAAGTCTGACAAGACTTCTGGATGAGTGCATGACCATTTTCGCAGCTCAAATCCACCGGCTGACATTAAATTTTGCAGTTCGTGAACAATTTTCCTAGCCGAGTCCAATGAGTCAGCACCGGCTAACAAATCGTCAACATAGAAATGATCTTTTGCGAGCTTAGCTGCCTGTGGAAAACGATGTTTTTCATCCTCACATAATTGTTTCAAAGTTCGGATGGCAAGAAATGGGGCACAAGATGTACCATAGGTAACTGTATTTAATTTGAAAATCCCTAATGGTTCCTCTGGAGACTTCCTCCAAAATATTTGTTGAAAGCATACATCATCTTGTGATATTAATATCTGTCTATACATTTTTGCAATGTCAGCAGAAAAAGCAATTGGGAAGAATCTGAATTTAAGTAAAGTTAGAAAAATGTCTGACTGTAGTTTTTTACCAGTCAGCAGAATGTCATTCAAAGAATTTCCATTTGTACTTTTGAATGAGCCGTCAAACACCACCCTTAATTTGGTTGTGGAACTATTATCATTAATCACACCATGATGTGGTAAGAAATAATGTGGAGATTTTACATCTGATGCGAGAGGCGTCATGTGACCAAGGTTTTGGTATTCCTCCATAAATTCTGTGTATTGTTCCTTTAATTGATTATTAGAGTGAAGTTTTCTTTCAAGAGAATAGAATCGTTTTAATGCACCCTCCTTACTATCTCCAAGACTTGAATCATCTCTAAATGGCAGTTTTAGAATATATCTACCATCAGCATTACGAATATGAGAATTTACGAATATAGACTCACATAGCTCATCCTCATCCTTTGACGGAATTTCCTTAGGAACAGATTCAAGTTCCCAAAATTGTTTCAAAGAATGGTCTATGTTTAAAAGGGTGTGACAGATTAGGGATGAATTTTGATTATATGGTGTATTTATGGTACCTGACAATAAATGACCTAATTTTGTTGGCAATGCTGATGGGGTACCTTTGGGTCCCATTATAGGAGTCCCTGAAATTATTGTCATAAAAACATCAGCACCTAGAAGAATGTCTATTTCATTTTCAATATAAAACGTTGGATCAGCAAGAGTTAGATCTTTGATATGAGGCCACTCATGATATTTAATTGGAAAGTTTGGCATAGCTGAAGTGACTTTCGAGACTAACAAAGCTTTTACTTGAAATTTATCAGAGGAAACACAAGAAAAAAATTCCAAGTTTGTCGAATATAACGAAGTTTCAGCAAATGTTTCATTTACACCTACTAATTTATGATTGGTGTGTTTTAATGGCAATTTTAAGCGATCAGCACATTGCTTGGAAATAAAGAATTTTGAGAAGCATTGTCTATCAAAGCACGGCAAGTTATTTGTTGACCATGTTTAGATTTAACATTTATTAATGCTGTGGACAACAATACGTGACCTTCTGCCAATTGTGTGCAATTGTTAGACACTGTCACAGCAGAATTTGCTTGAGTATCTGCTGAAGGACTGACTGAATATCTGTGTAATAATGTATGGTGTCTTTCAGAACAGTTTTTACAAGAGAATCCTATTCTACATGTGTCAAGCCTGTGGTTACTCCTCAAACAATTGGTACATAAATTATTGTTCCGTACCACTTGCCATCTTTCATTTACATTCATAGAATTAAAAGTTGGACATTTGAATAAGGCATGGCTTTGACAACATAGAATGCAATTGTTACTTTGACCAACATCTAATTTTACCCCTGATTTTACTTGGTTACATTTGACAACAGTAGTATTTACATTTGATTTGTTAAATGAATTTAATGGTTTAACATTACCTTTCTTAATGTCAGGTTTTACAAAGTTTAACTCATTCAGACCACGAGCTTCTCTTTCAATGAAAACTCTAAATTCCTCAAGAGTGGGAATTTTATTATTTTCCAAAGATAATTCCCACCGTTGACTAATACATGCATCCACTTTTGAAATGAGAAAATTTATTATGATCAACTCTGTTAATGAATTTGTTTCTAAATCTAAAGTTTTTAAATTTCGAATGACTTCATTGCAAATATCTATTATTTCCAAAAGCAATTTTGAAGTATTTGCCCTGGATATCTTAATACTAAATAGCTTATTTATTTGGCTAAGAGCTAATTGTCGTTTGTTTTCATACCGACTGCACAGTATATCCCAACAGTTCTTAAGATTGTCCACAGTAATTGCAAAACCCCGAATTAATTTGGCTGCATCCCCGCGAACAGAAGCCTGCAGATATTGCAATTTTTCAAGATCACTTATTGATTTGTTATCTAGAATAGAAGACTTAAATAACTCTTTGAATGAAATCCAGTTCTCGCAATTTCCATAAAAATGCGGAACTTCAAGTTTTGGTAAATTAACTACTGAAGACTTTACATGAATACTATTTTTTACTTCCTCAAACTCAGATTTTTGTTCAAGGTCAACAACCCAATTGAATAATATATCTTTATATTTCATATAAATCAAATGATTCATCACTTTCATGCGTTGACAATTCACCGAATATTTCAGTTAATCTAGTTTCATATTGCAACACTTGGGTTTTTAAAACACGTATGCGTGATTTATTATCATCGCATTTATTTATTCTACTTTCAAAAACTTTTAATTCTTTTATAATTAAATCAAATTTACCACTATTTTTCGACTGTTTTGGAGCCATGATTTATGAATGAAATTTTAAAATTCTACACAAAATACACAACTATACCAATAATAACAAATGCCTACACAATGCAAATACACAACTATCAAAAAATATTTTACAAAATAGAACAAAAGAATAAGTCTAGAATCAAATAATAAATAATATCAATCAGAATGTATAAGAATACTTCAAGAATTCGTATCAGAATAAATGCACTAGAATAAGAATATCGAGTATGAAACGAATAATTAAAATAACAAAGACTAATCACATCAATTAACTCCGCGACTCGACGGACCACATGTTATGAATGAGAATGAGACTTTAGATTTTGAGTTTGATGTAGAATGCAATTATGAATGTATAACGAACGGATTTTGACTTACCGCCATTTTCATGCTGGCATAGAACACTGTGGAAGTATTTCGAAAGCTGAATGAAATATATAACTGAAGATGTATTAATGAACACATCCAAAGTCTCTTTGAATCAATGCCTAGGCATGTGGCAGCGGTGATCTCCAACAATTTCGGCTACTCTGGCTACTGATTTTGGCAGGAACAACACTTCACAGAAGTCTATAAATTTAATCATTTGATACTTGGTTAACATGTTATCTACAAAATAAATTTTGTTGTGCTCTCTTTGTCTTTCTTGGTGTTGTATTTACCAAGCAGTGTACTTGAATTTCTGTAAATCAGAGTTTACAGTTTGTCGTTTTCGTGGAGAAACAGCGACATGGCAATGTTACTAAAGTAAAGTAATTTCCCGCTTTGTAAAGAAACTCAACTGTGTTGTTACATAAGAGACACCAAAGACAAATAACGATAGAAAGAATTAAGACGGTGGATTAACCATTGGAATTGAGAAACTGTTATTAAAAATGAAGAAAAAAATTAGTTCTAAGGGATCAAATTGAAAATCGCTGCTTTTTACAATATTTAAACCAATGAAATGAAGCTAATTGCCACGTGAATCCATGAGAAATCTATCAGATAAAGAGTCGAATGGTTTTTTTTAAAAGTTAACAACGAATTGAACGAAGATTAGAGACGTTTCTTGGAAATGAGATGAAAAAGAACTGTTAAGCTTGAGTACAAAATCCCTTATAGTAACATGTATGTAAGGCTTCAAAGAAAATTATTTTCAAATGAACAAATTCATTTTTTTACTGTTGGCTCTTTTAGAAAGCTCAGAAGAATTTTTTTTATAATTCGAAGAGAAAAAATTTCTTAAACAAAATGGAAATTCTTTGAAAATTATATGAGCTGTAAATTGGAAAAAAAACTGTAATGTTTCAATAACATCCTTTTAAGACAATATAATTTTCATTTAAGACTTCAAAAATGGAATAATTTTGAAGCAATTCACTAAAAAATTCAATTGAAAAATAATTTATCGTTTTTTAAATTTTTATTTTACAAATTTAGAAGTATATTTCCTTACTTAAATGTCAACTTTTGTACGAATCTTACCTCTTAGAATGTGTGAACTTGTTTGTTAATAGTTTATTTCGTAATTTTTGTAAAAGTGCCCAAAATATTTTCTAACGCCGTAATATATTTATAACGCAGTCTAAATATTTTCTAAGTTTATTAAATATACCGGCCGTATATTTGTTCGTCATATTTTGATTTGTACATTAAAAAATTAATCTGTATCTTGTTATTTTTCACAATAATATTTAATTTAATACATTATGCATCGAACACGAATTAGAAATGTTGTTATTAAATGAAAATCGTTTGCATAATGCATATTCAAGACAAAAATTGTGGTAACCTTCTCTCTCACTGGGAATTCACTAAAAAATTTAATAGAATTTTGAATGTTTGCATTTTTTAAGGAGGAAATATATGTATTTTATACGTATTGAATACTATTCATATTATTTTAGTTAAGAACGCAGTCTTTTTTCTGGATTTGACTTATGTAAGAAATTTTAAAACTCTTCCTTGTTATATTTCTTCTAATACGAGTTACTGAAATTAACCAGCCAAAATGTTCCTTTTTCCGGAAGAAAAATTTTAGTCTATTCATCTTATCCTAGTGCATTTCATACTTTCAATACTTGCGACCCAATTTTTAATCATAATTTTCATTGCACATACAATAAACAATAATGACAATAAACATTCTCCCTCATACAATAACAATAACACTTTGACGCTAAATCTACAAAACAACCTTAATTAATAATCGCACAATTATCAAGATAAGTATTACATTTTTGGTTTACAAATTATTCTTCTAGTATATAGAATAATAATATTGTAAACCAAGTTTGATTTATGATGTTTCACAAGTGAAAAGCTACTGAAAACTTTATCTAAAACCCAATACCTACACTTTCAATAAGATTACCAGAACGAGGTCCGTAAACTTCTCTCCCTTAAAGCGTAGCAAATTTTTTTTGGGATGAAAACTCCATTTATCACTCTGGAATTGTTGAGTGAGAAAATGACGTACTGAGGGAGTAATTCTTGAAAAGTGCCGCATCCCCACTCACCATTATTCCGAAGAGATGACTTTCATTTCAAAAATCGAACATTATTGACCCAAAAGCTCTTTCAAAACGGATTCATCTGTAACTGGAGAACTGTTCAACTTCAATCATATTACTCGAAGAAGTGGATTTAATTTTCTCATTCTTTTTAATTTGCATCTGTATATTTTGAAGTATCATAAATTATAAAAATAAACTTTTTGAAATTTTCCTTAGAAAATAAGTTACAGGTTTTCAAACAATTTATTATTATATTTATGTAAGTGTGTAATTATATATACTTTTTAGTCGTTTCTTGCCATTTTTTAATAAGCATCAAGTTTTAAAATATTATAATATGAGAGCTTCTTGATTCTTGCCGCCTTCTAGAGTCTTTGTGCTATCTACGAGTTTGTATATTTGTATGAAGAAATAAATTATAACTATGCATACTGACACTTCAAAGTGTTTCTGTCTGAAAATACATTTGAATCTCGTAGAGGAATATAAGACAAATAAAAATCTTCGGAATGAAACATGAGTTGGGTGAGTGAGAGTTATACGGAAGTCGTGCAATAAAGCAACCCAAGTGGCTCTAGTGACGGACCTCATAGTTTTGAAACCTCGGTCAAAATACGAGGACGAAACCAATACTAGCACCCCCTCTCCAAATTACCACACCAAAGGGAAGACATAGAGTCTCGACAAAATTCAAGTGCATAGGCCTCTCTATGTGTCGTGACTTCAGTGTCACCAGGACTCGAGTACGCGAATATTCGGCTACGAGTTCGTGACCATAACCGCTTGGCCGCAACCACCACAAATCACGAGTTTGAAATTTGCTTTTGATTATCTCTGAGAACTTTGTAATAATGTTGTTTATTGTTAAAACTGCATTAAATGTTAAGTAAATTATATAATAAATAATTAATACCACCAAGAACGGGGTTCGGTTTACTTCAGTGTTATACAGTCAATGAAATTTTATATACTGTAATCATGAAAATGTCACCATACACCGCAATATGCAGCCAATGGATGAATACATTCTTGAATTGGCGACATCTTTTGTTTTGGCGAGAATTTTCGATGATTTAATACACACATTTCGAAAGTTTATACAAACGCACATGACTTTTTTTAAATAAAATAAATACCTAACAAAAAGCTTATAAGACGACACTTTGGAAGATGATTTTAATAAATTCATAGTTCACAGGAAAATTAGCAGAGAAATATAGCAGAAAAATGAAGTATTAAAGATTTCCACACCTCATTTCAGATTTTATTATACCATTTAGTTGCTTGAAATACGAGGGCTGTTTTTTAAGTAAGGTACGTTTGTTTATTTTTAAAAAAATAACAACAATATTTTGTTTAAAAAAGTCTTTATTTTAGGGTTGTTCATACTTTTGCCTCTTTTTCTACATAGTTGCCGAGTTTATTAATGCACTTGTTATACCTAAGAACTAAGTTTTGAAAATCTTTTTCAAAGAAGTCTGCCGCCTGGTTAGGCAGCCAAGAGTTCACGGCCGCCTTCACTTTTTCGTTGTCACTGAAGCGCTTCTTACCAAGACTGTGGTCGGGCCTGTGTGGTGCATAATCCCAAAACTCCCAGCCAAAAGATTCGATTACGTCCCGAGTCGTTCGAGAAGTGTGAGACCTTGAGTTATCGTGGAGGAGCAAAACACCTTTTGACAGCATACCACGCCATTAAGAAGTGAAAGAGGCCGTGAACTCATGGTTGTCCGACCAGGCGGCAGATTTCTTTGAAGAGGGTCTTCAAAACTTAGTTCTAAGGTATGACAAGTGCATTAATAAGCTCAGAAACTATGTAGAAAAATAGGCAAAAGTTTGCACAATTTTAAAATAAAGGTTTTTTGAAACAAAATATTGTCCTTATTATATTTAAATACAAACGGGGCTTACTTAAGAAACACCCTCGTATATTCAAATAAAACTTCGAAACAAAGTGTTTATTACTTAAAGTGTATCTGTCAATGTGCATATTTTGAATTTTTTTTCCCATTCCCGTAACGATATGATAGAAACACTGTTTTAATGTAATGTATAAATGTAAATGTAATTTGTATATATTATTTTACATTACTGTGGAGCATATTTTTGCAACAGTATTTGCAGTAACAAAAATGTGTGTTTTAACACGGTGTTCCAAAAAAATGTGGACAAAATGACAAGGCAGATCAGTCATACAACAAGGATCAAAGATCGCATAGGAAACATGGGGTCGCAACGTCTGTAGAGGGCGCTAGAACCACGAGAGGGGTTGCGGTGCAGACACCAGCCGAGCAAAAGGAGATTGAATTCATTCGAGTCGTGGATGCATTGGAGTAACATGGCTAGTTACACGCACCGCGAATTGGCTGACATGCCTTAGTTTACGGCATGGCCAACTGCAATGGACGAGAAGCCTTGAATCAAAATATCCTAGTAGAAACGTCAACAGTTAGTTATCGTCAAAAATATCCTATTAGAAAGATGCCTAGCTGCTCATTCTTTGCCACTATTCACCGAAGATTGTGTGCAACCGGCTCGTTAGACGTGCACAAGCCAGATTCAGGTCGCCAAAGAATATCTCGGACAGTTGATGCTGAAGAAAGAGTTGTCCACGCACTTCAGCGTAATCCTTCAACAAGTATACGAGTTGTATCCCGAGAGACCCATATACCCTAAACTATCGTCTGGCGCATTGTACACGACGAAGGACTTTACCCATATCATTTACAACGCGTCCAGGCACTACAACCGGGAGACTACAGCAGTCGTAGGGATTTTGCGCGGTGGTATCTGCAAGAAAAGGCTGCCGACCGACATTTCGCTGCAAGTGTTCTGTTCACGGATGAGGCTGCATTCTCATTAGAGGGTGTGATGAATTGTCACAACTTGCATAGGTGGGCAGATGAAAACCCGCATGCTACACGTCCGCACGCCAAACAACGAAGATTTTCCGTTAACGTGTGAGCTGGCATTGTAGGAGACTGTTTACTTGGTCCGTACATTCTACCAGACTGACTGAACGGCCCCAAGTATCTAACATTCTTGCAAGAGGTTCTGCCAGACATGCTAAATGCTAATGTTCCGATACCTATTCGTCGATGCATTAAATTTCAACACGATGGCGCTCCCGCACATTTCAGTAGAGACGTCAGAGCACATCTGCAGGCTACTTTTCCTGGCGGCTGGATTGGTCGCGGTGGACCAATTGCATGGCCACCATGATCACCAGACCTGTCTCCCGTGGATTTCTTCTTATGTGGCTTTTTAAAAGGACTTGTGTATGAAACATCTGTTGAAACGCCAGCAGACTTGGTAGGAAGAATCTTTGAGGCAGCTGTATGTGTTCGAGATACACTTGGCATCTTTGAAAAGGTGCGCAATTCCATGTAACGTCGATGCCAGGCATCTACGTTACTAATGCATCTAATAAGCACTTTGAGCACCTCCTGTAGGCGCAACATTTGGCATGCATAAGTCGCACGTGTGTAGGTAATTATAAATAAAATGATCTGTAATGATTTTGTTTCTTCTCTTTGTGTTATGTATTATTTTCAACGCCCTTTAGCGGCTCCGCATCGCAGTTGCGACCCCATGTTCCTATGCAATTTTTTATCCTTGTTGTATGACTGATCTGCCATGTCATTTTGTCCACGTTTTTTTTGGAACACCCTGTATATACTGGATGTTAAAACAAAATAAATATTTCTTTGGTTTTTTGCAGTAAATAAGAATAAAAATGTGTGTGTAGCATTATCAATAATACTAGAATCAACATTTTTCCATTTACTCTCCATGTTAATTTTTTGTGTAATTTAAATTATCCTGAATTTGTTGAAAACTTAAGAGAGGGAGAGAGAGAGTGTTTGTTACAGTAATTTTATTTGTCGCTTAATGTAAAAAATGAGTAATATTTTGAGCACGTTATCAATTAATTTCACCATTCTAAGATAAAAATATCAATATTAAGCATAAAGCTAAAGATAAATCATTTGTCATCTATGTTATATACACTGTATCACTACAGCAAACATTACTCAGACGAAATAATTCAGGAGCCAGAATCGTCTTTGAACTCTCTGGTTTCTTTCATCCCTCATTAGGGAGAAACCTTAGATAAATAAATCGTCGACATCTTATTCTCCTCTTCGAGGCAGACGACTCTTCCCTTATCGTTGCTATTTTTTCCCCCTTGTGCATCAATATTTATTATTTTTTAGGCAATAAGTTTTCTCAATCATATAATATTTCTTTCTCAATCAATATAAGTAAATGTTTCACTCGGAGTATATGTCATAAGACTACATCTGTGTGGAAAAAGAGAAATGTGTTGAGATCGGAAAAAGCTTTTGGAAGATTAGCAAGCAGCAATAGATACTACTGAATTCTTCCAAGGCCGATTTTTTAAATTGCATCGTAAAACGGATGAAAACAATTTTATACTTTATTTATATTTTTTTTGGTTCGAAACTTTAAATTTATGGACAGAAATGTGTACGATAAAAAAATTAATTTTAAATATGTCTGTAAATATACCTTTAATTAAATTTCAAAATTAATTCAAAGGTGTTGGTGGGAATAGAATTAAATTATTCAGACTTTATAACGGACATTGAAACTCGAAGGGGAAAAATAATCCAAATTGTATTGTCATAGTCATGAAATGGAGTTATTTTACCTTTGTTTTACCTATTATCACATTTATTTTCTTATCAAAGAGTATTATGTAGGAAACAGTTGGCACTGTTTCAACAGTGGTGTTCCACAAATGTATCCCCAACAGAGTGGAGGAATGCTGTCTATGACAGGAGAAAGAGAGCAGTTTATGTGTGGAAGAGTCCAAGAGAAAAGTTAGTGAAGATGTTTTGAGTTGTGAGGGAGTTTAGCTTTAGTGGTTGCAAAGCAAATTTGTTATTTGTTTTTAAAGAGCGTAAATTATTTTAGATAGTGACATCATCAAGTATTATAGGAAAGAAAAGCATATTTATTCCATATCAAAGTATTTGTATTGATTTATATGCTTCTTATAAATATATCTAACTTTTTTTTCTTTCTGTACTAACTCTTTCTTTTTTTACAAGCTTTCCATTAAAGTATTCAGAACATGAAAATCACACTTCATGAACGGGCATTTTCGCGGAAACCATTATATTTTCAATCATCTCTAAAAACAAATATCTATTAAAGTTGATAGAGAGAGCCACACCGAAAATAGCTTATTGATTTTTATCATTTCTAAACTAATCTTACGGAACTTTAAAAATAACAGTTTTCTGCACTTTCTCTTTTCATGACAAAAACTTACTCAATAGGTTACTTCCACTTTCGGAGATCTAAAGTCGGTGTGAATGCCAATACTTCGATACAACTTCCATGGAATTTCTTTTCAGAGTTGTACGATTTTCAATGTAAGACTACACAGTACCCCAGTGCTTCGCAAATTTCAATATTTACGACCCAATTTTCAATCATAATTTTTATTGCGTCCCCTCCCATACAATAACAATTTATTTAATTCAAAAATAAACTTTGAAGCTAAATCTACAGTACGACTTTAAGTTCCTCCGGCGTATATAAACGTCTCACTCAGCCAGTGTTTTAATTGATCGAAACACATATATACGTCTTTCCGAGGATGATCTTTATGTACACTGTTATCCATAAAATTGCTCCGAAGGCTTTGGAATGCAATGAAATGACCGTGACAGTCTTTGGAACGATTTACTTATTTCAGAGGATTTACTTATTTATTCCTTTTCAATCCCCCAATACACCACATACACTCACTTACGTGTTAAACGGTGGCATTGGGGAGAGAATCCCGTAATTTTTAATTGGTATTTAAGGGATTAATTATAAACCGTACGAATTCTCAAGGTAAGTGTTGATTTTTGTTTTTAATTTTATATATGACAAGCCTATATATGGTCCTTCGAAATTATTAAAGTTGTTCCTTACTTAGTATTGTTAAATTAATTATAAAATACATTGTTCAGTGCTGATATATATATATATATATATATATATATATATATATATATATATATATAAGTGTATTATATCTGTGTAAGTATGTGTTTCATTTTTTTATTATGTCAGACTGTATTTATTTGTTTACTTTCAGTAAATCGATTTCTGCAAAATACATTCTGTGTGGATATCTACTCAAGAAAGAAAGTATGTTTACCATATTTCTAATCTGTAAGTCTAATAGTTCAAAAAATAAATTGGATTGCATGAAAGACACCCATAACTCCCCCCCCCTTAGAAACCGATTTTCGTCGAACCCAGTCTTGGTGATACTTAACAAAAGAAACATGATTATCAAATTTCAAATGTGTAGCTCTACTAATGCTAAAAAAGGGATTGCTTTATTTGTAATAACCCCTTAAACCCTTCTTTTGGGTGAGGATTCCTTCAAACCCCGTTCTAAACGGATCTTTCCAATAAAAAAATATGTTTGACAAATATGTCTATAGCTCTAATAATTAAAAAGAAATAGGAATGTTTTGTTTATAACCTTCCTGCAACCTCTTTGAGAGTCGATTTTTCGCAAAATCTATTCTAAGCAGATATATTCTTAACAAAAGAAATATGCTAACAAAATTTCAAGTTTGTAGGTTTAATATTTCCGGACATTTTTCGTGATGAGTTAGGGATTGAATCATTCTTCTCCTTTTTATAGATAAACAGATATCATAGTTTACACATTTCGTTAAGATTCGATTCGAAATGCACTCCACGTGTGTAGGTATTTTTCGATATTTATGCAGATTAAAAATAAAATATATGAAAAAAATTACCAACTCTATTTTTTGTTTGGATTAAAATTGATTGAAAATCCTATAATCTAAACAAAGTTTTGAAAAAAAAACTGATGTCTCATTTTAGAGAGCGGAGTATAAAAAATTTAAATCACACACGCACAAACACATAGGAATACAACCTCAACTCTTCACACATTCTATTTAAAATTTTCAAAAAATTTCTCAAATTTAAACAAGCAACGCGCATACATCACGCGTAAAATATATTCAGCTACACGATAGCAAAGTTTTTCCAAATAATAAATAATTTTTTTATAAAAAAGAAAAAAATATTCAGAGCTTTCTTGGTCTCTTTTATTATCAATACTTCAAATGTAAAGGGGGAAAAAATATTTATCGTGCAAGAAAAAAAAAACTATTTTAAGAAACATTTAATTCACACAATTTTTTGAATAAACCTTTTTTCCTTAGAATCCGACATATTATTTATTTCAAAGAGGTTTGAGAAAAGTAAATAAAAATATACAAAAACTATCTAGTTATCTTTTAATCAAATTCATACAAAAAAGCAAGAAGGGTAAAATTAATTTATTTTATTATTAATTCATAACTTTTTTAAAAATACATTTTTT
>BMAO01029945.1:0-35971 GCA_019973975.1 Trichonephila clavata | reverse complement strand
CTGAAGACGATCTTTTTCTTATAACTATTTTATTTACCTTATGTACAGGAGCAATATCAAAAACGAAACATGGATGAAATTCTACAAAAACAAAACCTCTCTGTTGCCAGTACCGCTAGCTGAATAACAAGTTACATAATTAGAAAAGACAACAGGAAGTGTGAAATATAAAATGAGTGGCAACATTCTCCCACCTTTTGTATTGCAGACAAACACTTTAGAGCAATACAAAACATAAACAAATTATTACACACTTACCTTACAAACTCAAAACCTTATATATGACATTACAAAGTAAAATTATTAACAGTTCACAAATTCAGTCTTTTAACAGGAATTAATGGACGGCCCCATCGAGATTTCTTTCCTTCCTTGAGAACATCAGTTGCAGTAGGGCCTGGGTTCTGAGCAGCTATATCAGTTCCATGGTGGTCCTCGATGAGATGGTCACTAGCGCTGAGCTCCAAAGGATAAATTCGTTGAAGCGGTCGTATGATCTCACCACTGGCTAGTCGTAATTTAGCCACACGCTCCACGCCGTCCTTGCCTGGAAACAATTCGATCACTTGCGCCAAAGGCCAATTCATTCGGTTTGGGTTCTTTGATTCAACTATGACGATTTCACCCGGAGAAATTATCTTTCTTCTTGAAGCTACTTTGGGACTTCTTACTAACTCTCCAAGGTATTCTTTGTAGAAACGTTTGCGTAAATTTGATCGTAAAGTGTGAAGATAACGCACTCGTTTCAACATATGCTGAGAATCAATCAGATCCAAATCAAATGTTTCTCTTTCTTTAATATCTTGGATGAAATGAGCAGGCGTGAGAGGTTTCAGCTCCTTCGGATCGTCTGACAAATATGTCAATGGTCGCCCATTTATTGTAGCCTCACAATCGGAGAGTAAAGTCAACATCTCTTCATATGTTACGCATGCTTTGCCCAAACACTTTCGGAGGAGTTCTTTGATGCTGCGAACCATCCTTTCCCAAAATCCTCCGTACCATGGGGCGGAAGGAGGGCTAAACAACCATTTTATTTTCATTAAAGAACATTCGGCTTGAATGAAATCCCAGTCCAAAGATTTCAAAGCATTAGCTGCCCCTACGAAGTTTGTACCATTATCAGTGTATAGCGTAGAACCTCTTCCTCTTCTTGCCCAGAATCTCCTCAAAGCTTGCATAAACGATTCAGTGGAGAGAGATGAAACTAGTTCTAGATGAACTGCTCGATATACTGCGCATGTGAATAGCACTATCCACGCTTTGCTACCACCACGTAAGGAAAGAGGACCGGCCAGATCTGCGCCGGTTATTTGAAAGGCTGCAACTCTGTGTATTCTGTCGGGAGGTAAAGGAGCTGGATCTGGGTTAACTTTGCCAGCTGTCAACCTTTTGCATTTTATACATTGTCGTAAAATTGCTCTTACAACTCTCCGACCTTTGGGAATCCAGAATTTTTCTCTTAATTGTGCTAAGGTCGTTAACACTCCAGCGTGCATTAAGGATCTATGAGTATGCAAAACCAGTCTTTCTAGAAGAGGATGGTCTGGTAAAACTGTAGGATGCGTAAAGTCCTCTGGGTCTTGACTGAGAATCAGTCTCGTTTGAACTTTCAGGATGCCCTTTTCCTCGTAAAACTGTATCGTATCCTTATACTTCTCACGTATTTCAGAGGGCCATTCTGATTGCATGATTTTTATTAGAGTCTCCTCTGCCTTTTGAATCTCTTCACATGAAAGTGAATTAACTAATTTAGGAGAGTTTCTCTTAATATTGTTGCAGAATCTGAGAACATAAGCAGTCATTCGGAGAATCTTCCTATAGCTAGAAAAGTACAGGAATCTATCTCCAAATCTAACTTCGTTTTCTGTGGCTACATTTGTCACAACTGTCTTACGCCGCTCTAGAAATGCTTCATCCGGAGTCTCCGATACCTCAGAACATGGCCAAGATTCTTCATCGTTATACAGCCAGCCGGGACCCTCCCACCATTTGCTTTGCAGGAGGTCTGACCAATCACAGCATCGGGTAGCTAGATCAGCAGGGTTGACTTCTCCAGGTACATGTCTCCAGTCATCTATATTGGTCAAATCCCTGATTTCCTTCACTCGATTTCCAACGAATGTGTTCCATGGCTCCTTTTTCTTAATCCAGCTTAAAACCACCATTGAATCGCACCAAAAATAGGTTTTAGAAGTAGTTCGTAGGATAGAATCCACAGTTTCTGCTAATCGAGCGCCTAGAGTTGCTCCCAACAATTCAAGTCTTGGGATTGTGGATTTTTTCATTGGAGCAAGTCGAGCTTTAGCTGCCATGAGTTTGACAGTCACCTGTCCTTTGAATTCACATCGTAGAAAGGCACATGCAGCGTAAGCGTAGGCAGAAGCATCCGTGAAGATGTGCACCGTGAAATCATCGTAATTTTCAGCAAACAATCGTCGAGATATTGCACATTTAGACATGAAATGCATGGTTCTCTCCCAAAGTCTATATTTATGTTCAAGTTCTACAGGCAACACCTCATCCCAGCCTATTTTTCCTCTCCAAGCTTCTTGCATAAGCAATTTTGGTAACAATAAAGCTGGAGCCGTAAAGCCAATCGGATCGTATACACTGTTGATCACAGATAGCAGTACCCTTTTTGTAACTGGCTTTCCTTGGGTGCAATCTATATTTGACGGTAACTTGCAAGAGAGTTCGTCGCTGATTACATCCCAACTCAGGCCAAGTACCATTTGTTTATCTTGATCTTCCTTAGAGTCATTAGAAGCCCAACAGCGCAATTCAAATGCGCCTTCTTTCATTATTTCTATGGATTGCGATTTCAGTTGTTCCAGTTCTGTAACGTCATTAACACTCGTAACTAAATTGTCCACGTAAAATCCTTCTTTTAAATGACCAATTGTCTTCCTGAGGCTCCCTGTTTGGAATTTTTCTTGTTCTAGATGGTAACTTATAGTGGCATTCAGCAGAAAAGGGCTGGAGGAAACGCCGAAGACTACTCGACAATGACGATAAATTCTTATTTTCGAGCATTCAGTGTTCTCCCACCATAAAAATCTTAAGACATCTCTATCTTCAGTTCTCAAACGTATCTGTAGAAATGCCTGTTTCACATCTGCAATTACACCTATGGCACCAGAACGGAATCTTAATAGTAAAGGCAGTATTTTATGTATAAGACTTGGGCCCACACTTAAGCATTCATTCAAAGAGGCATATCCCGGTTTCTTGAACGAAGCGTCGAAAACTGGGCGAACCTTCGTGGTATTGCTTGAGGGCTTAATGACAGGTCTGTGAGGTAGGTAATGGACTTCCTTGGCAGGCTGATCTAATGCGACAGCTTCTATAATACCTTCTGACTCCCACTGTTTAAATACATTATCGTAGGCTTCAAGGTAATTTTCGTTTATCAAACGCTTAGTTGCTGTACGAAGTCTGGATTCTGCTGCGTCGTATTTATCACATAGAGCAGGATGTCCAGCTAGCCATGGTAAAGCCACTTCATATCTTTGATCTTCACAGAGCCTAATTGTTTCCTTAAAATGGGTCAAAGTTTCTTCTTCAAGAAGGCTTTCATTTTCCTTCTCTATGGGATCTGTAATGCCCAAAACTTCCAAGTCCCACATTTTAGGCACGTCCATATTTTGTAAGCTTAATGTGACTAGGTTAACAACTTCCTTTTCTTCCCAGTCCTAAAATTGTCCAACCCAGCAAGGTCTCAACTGCAGATACTCCTGAAGATAATACCTCTATTCTGCCAGTCAAAATGCTTCCAAGTATATCAGCTCCCAGAAGAACTCGTATAGGTGGTGAATCTCTTCCAACATCTGTAAGTTTTATTCCTCGGGAAGAAAGCTCAGAAAGCAATTTCCTGTCATGTATTCTAGCAGGGTTGAGCATATCTTTTGTTGCTCGAGAAGAGACAATGGAGTTGAATATTTGCGATTTAAGCTTTCTACGTTTACCATGTATCTCTATGCTCAGAAGCAGGGGAAATTCCTCCGCCAAACAGTCCTTGAGAAAATATCTCTCTTCCAGATGGAGAAAGGAATAGTTCTGCAGTTAAATTCTTTCTATATAGGACCGCTGAGATCCATCATCCAACAATGCTCGAGCACACACTTCCTTGTCTCTATTTCGTAGTCTGATCATAATAGTTTTGAGATATATTTCATGTTCAGAGGGAAGATTTGTTAGCAATGTTTCTGTAGATCTCTGCTCATTATCGGCTGTTCTGTCCTTAGGCGAAAAAATTACTTTCCTTTCCCTTGCGTAAATCTGGGCAAAGTAATGGATAATGTCTCCGTTTGCAAATTAAGCATCTCACACTACTATGACACCTTTTTGCTAAATGTCCAACCTTAAGGCAAACGAGACAGCATCTTTTCCTTATAACTTGCGCTTTCCTGTCCTCATAGCTCATATCAAATAACTTTGACAGTCTTGACTTAAATGAGGGCGGTCACAGAAAATACAATTAAGTTTTGCACCAGTTGTACTTGAAATTAACGTAGCCGCAGTGGGTTCATCTTTATGGACCGATTTCTGACAATCTTTTCGTATAGCACCACCTCCCCTATCTTTACCGAATCCTTCACGAGCTAAACGTATCATTTCTTCTGATTCGACTTCATGGCGTAAAAAGCACATAAGTTTTCCCAGGGATCTCTGACTTGTAGCATCATCAGTACTTTCTGAAATTCTACTCCTTTCCCACGCTCGCAGAACATTTTCTGGCAAACATGACTCCACCAATGGCTCTAGAAAAGTCGGCAAATTTTTCTTTTGTGCGGCCTAAGCTTTCCAATGCTCTTAATTTTGTTTCTAGCATATCGTAGAGGGTGGCTAAATCAGGGGCATTCTTTCCAGTCGTAGCATTTTTCAGAACCAGTGAAAGGAGATCGCGGACATATATTTGCACTAAGAGATCTTCTCGGCCAAATCTTAATTTCAACTGTTCGACGGCCTTTGGATAATTTTCAGTTGTTATTGGGAAACTGGAAATTAATCTAGCAGCTCTCGAATCAGGCACCATAGACTGGTATAAATATTGGAATTTGTCTATAGCAGTCAGTTCCTCTGAGTCATGAATTTTTGAAAATATACTCCAAAATGTCAAATATTCCTTAGGATCACCAGAAAACATCTTTAATTCAAATTTAGGTAATTTTAATTTTACCACATCAAGCTCTGGAGGACTTTCCAAAAAAGATCCGAAATCTTTATTTAATAGCGTTTCTATCTTGGATTTAAGCTCAAGAAAATTATCTCTATAATCCTCGGCCGCCTGAAAATCACTTTCGTATTCGGCAGCAGTTTCATTGTTTTCTAGAAGTAACGACGAAATTTTATTCTGAATCTCATCTAAACGTAAGAATTTATCTTGTAACTGAGACTTGACTGCGCGCAACTTATCGCCATCCTTGGCGTCTTCTTTCTTCGCCAAACATTCCTTCAACTTGTTCGCCGTAGTCGTAAATGAAGTTCTTAACGACTTTCGTTTTGTTTTCAAAGCATCCATATTCACATGAAACTTAAAATAGTTTCTTAAAATAATTCGTAATAAATTCTTAATGTCTGTTTATAAAGAAGAACGTAAAGTGAATATATTTTCTGAAACTTAAATCACTTTCGTAAACTTCATATCGTAACTCATAAACAGTAATTTAAATTATTCGTACCTGTACATTTTATAGTTCAGAAATCTTCGAAAGCAGAATTCTGTCCTGTCGCGGACGCCACTTTATTATGACTGAAGACGATCTTTTTCTTATAACTATTTTATTTACCTTATGTACAGGAGCAATATCAAAAAAACGAAACATGGATGAAATTCTACAAAAACAAAACCTCTCTGTTGCCAGTACCGCTAGCTGAATAACAAGTTACATAATTAGAAAAGACAACAGGAAGTGTGAAATATAAAATGAGTGGCAACAGTAGTATTCTTCATTTGTATACATCTCGTTCTCCCGTACTAGAATTTGTAATATTGCAATTGCTAGCGACTACACAACAGATTTTTAATAATCATCATGATCAGTACCGCAACAAATAAGCCTATTTTTTTTTTTTTTTTTTGGAATTGCGATTGAAATGTTTTTTTCGTCCAAAATATTTTATTTTGTCTATATTTTACACGTACAGAATAAATTATATTTCTTAAGTACTCAATTATTGTATTATTAACGTAATTTATGTACTTTTAAATTTAAAAACGATTTACGTAAGAGTAACGTGCAAAGCGAAAGTTTCCTGGCAGAGCTCCAATTAATTTCACTTTGGAGACGCCCCTAACTAGCTTCTTGAAAACGGCCGGGAAAATTGAGGAAATATACGATTTTCAAAGTTCCATAACTTGGCCAGTTTTTATCGCAATAAAATGATACTTTTTGTGTTCACTTATTTTTGTGAACTGCATCTTTTCCTAAATATAAGTGATAGGACCTGGGGACCGTATAAAAATTTAATTTTTGTAATTTTTTTCTAAATAGGCTTTTTGGTTCGAAAAGCACGTAAAAACATTCCTTACCTTTTTAAAAACATTTTTCAAATTGGAAGTACATGTCTAAATCGAGCGGTTCGGGAATTAGCTATTGGGTCACATTAAGGCTGGACACCCTGTATATTGATAAACATATGAAATTATTAATGATAAGAATTATTACAGAAATTGCTAGAGTGTTTCTTAAATGCTTCCGATGTACTCTTTGATGAAGTCAGTTATTTGTTCAGATATTTTTTTTAATAAAATAAAAAATATTTGAATAAATTTGAAACAAAAATGCGCAATAAGAACAGACACTTTAAACAGATAATACTGATTCCAGTCGGTAGTTCAATAAAAACTCTTTGCTACCATCCTTATTTGATAAATTAATATCTGAAATAAAAATATGTAAAACTTTGTCAAAAGAAAAAAAATCAAATTATCCAAGTAATTGGCAGCTTTGTTTTTAAGACAGTAGATCTCAGACAAGGGGCTTGGGATCATTGATTAACGGAAATTGAAAAATTCTTCCGTAACTGGGTAAAAAGTGAATGAAACCTATATTTTATGAGTTTTGTTTGAAAGAGTTTGGTATATAGTTTTAAAATAAGATCCAAAATTATGAGATTTTATATTTTGACCAATTTTTCACATTTTAAATGTCCTTGATCTTATAGCTTCCCCCTCTCCATTAATCTTCGTTTTGCGGCCCGCGTAAAATACATGCCAAATGTATGCGGCCAGGCGTAAAAAAAGGTTGAGTACCCCTGCTCTAAATGCTAAACCTCTTGTAGCCAAATACTTAACTACCGCAATAACACGTTTGAGGACATTGTGGTAATGTTTTGTATGTTTCTTAGTTGTTCCTGTAACTGTTTATCCAAAACAGACTTATTTTCTTTTCGTGTCAACCAAACTAACATTAAATTTTTATGTTCAATAGAATTTTTATGATTTTCTAAACAACTTGTTACGTGTTTCCAATCAGAAAAGCCGGTTGTGTGTTAAGAATTTGTTTTAGAAAAAAGTTTGCAGGTCAAACAAAAAACACTACCCCAATACCAGTTGAGTAATAAAGCCAAGATCTCTCCAGCACTTGGCCATTTTTAAGTTTTTTAATGAAATGATTATTAGAAAATGATCTCTTTTGTTCCTTGTATTCTTTTTGAGAAACAGAATATGTATTGTTTGGATAATTATTTTGAAAATAAGTCATTTCATGTGAAGGGATAAAATCAATAAAATTATTACTTAGCGATTTAGGCTACGAGCGTACGTGAATATTCCTAATCTTCCTACTCCGTGTCTTCCTATTTAAATAATTTACAAATGTGTATTTGTACTTAGTTTTTACTTGAAACCAATAAACAGGAACCTAAGTATTTTTTAATTTCAGGTAATATGCATAGGACATAGCACCAAATTAGTATAACATTGTAACTTAGAATTATTATTACACAAAAATAAATAGCTGCAGAAATAGTGCCACTACGTTTGTATAAATGCTCTTTGCTCATCGGCGCCGCTTGTGACGTATGTGCGTCCCTCTTCGAGACATCTGGGACTTGCTTCCCACGGCCGGGTCAGTTTTAGAAGAATGATGACCACACGTGCAAAAACACCTGCAGTCGCTAATATACTGCGACGGGCGTGTCTTAATTAGCCCCTGCAACCTTTGACCCGAGGGGAAGCATTTCGCCACCACCGGATGTGGGGGGTGGGTGAAAGGGGACCCTCCGAACGGTCAACCGCGGAGGGACCGAAAAAGAACCCGAGAGAAAAGAGAGAACAGCGGAAACTTCGCATGGAACGGACATCAACGAGATCCCTCCCTCACAAAATTATTTTGGACTCTAAAATCATCTCATAGTGAAAACTTGCATATTAATGTAAATAATAGCTGTGACAATTAAACTAAATTATTATATTTCAAACACGCTACCATTATTGAATCAAACGTCACACAGGGGTGGCCAAACGCGTTCCTCCTTGAAAAATTTTGAGGCCCGCGAGATTCATTACAACTTTACAAAATACTATTATTTTAAGCAATATTTTTTATATTTAATGTAGTGTTTTGGAGCAAATAAACACTTTATTACACTTAACATTTTTAACAACACTTTATTCCACGATTCGATTCGAATAATAACTAATCGCGAATAAATAAAAAAAAATAAATCTGTTGCCAGATACTTAACAGGAACAGAAACGCGTGACAAATGAAAAAGAATTAAATCCGTTGGCGCAGCTTCAGTTCATGAGATCCAACAATTAACACTGACAAAACACTTTGTTGTTGTAGCAAAGATTATTCAAGAAAGCCTATTTATCGCCTCTTGAAAGAGATCTTAGAAGAAAAGTGTCGTTGAACAATTCGTAATTTTCGGTATTTTTAAATACATCACTTCCACGACAAATCAAACAATTATGGATCTATGTTTGTTTTCCACTACAAAATAGTAAAATTCCCAATTGTCTTGAAACAACTTATTTTCTTTGACTATTTTTCGCTTGCTAGACATGAGGGATCGATGAAACTTAGTTCCACTCTTAAAATGGTCGCTACTCCACTGTTGTCTATTATCACTAACCGTTACAGTTACAAGTAGAAAAAAAAATATCAATTCGCACTCGCGTATGAGATTGACAGCAAGGAGTAAAATTGATGTATTTGATTTCTTGACTGAAAGAATTTCTCGCCGAATTTTTAATACTTTGTTTTTAAATAAATGAATTTCTCAAAGCAATGGGCCATCACCGGGCCACTTAAAAAGGCACAGGTTGCAGTTTGAGTATCGCTTTTATAAAGTATTAGTTATTTTTAGATTTAATACTGGTTGTTTCAGAAGTATGCATTGCAAAATTCGAGAATCTCCGCACCTATTACCGCAAGGAAAAAAAGAAACTAACAAGTTTCAAAAGTGGAACAGGTGTGGTAGATTTTGTTCCCAAGTGGGAACACTTCACTCGCCTCCAGTTCCTTGAAGATATTATTAATCCGGTTGATAGTACTTCAAATTTAGATGACATGGAACTGGAAATAAATCCATTATGTATTTTGTTCCTCAGTTATAATATTTTTTTCCTGTCAATTGTATACTACTTCTAATTCTTTCATAAATTGCAGACACCTCTGGAAGTCACACTATCTGAGGATCTAATTGAAACAATTATCGACACTCCTCCTTCCATTCCAGTGGGTCCAAAAGTACAGGCACTCAGCTACCACAAGGGGAAAGGGTGTCTGCCTGTACACCAAAAGCGAAACGAAGGAAGTTGGATGCTCAGGAACAATTCTACAGTAGTATGCAAACATGCTTGGAGGCTAGGGGCAAAAAAAGAGTAAATGAGAATTTTGCTACTTACATAGCCTCCGAGCTCGATAGTATGCCCTGCCCAAAGTGACAGGCAGTAATTCGGGCCAAATTAAGAAAAGTACTCGACGATTGTATCGCAGAATAACTTCTGGATAAAATAAATATTTTTTCTTAAAATATTTCTTTAATTTCATTTTAGCAATATTTTTCTTTTATAAAATAATTTTACACAAGCTAGGATGACTTTATACGACTTAATTTTAAAAATAATTATTTATACATACTTGTATTGAGTGTTGGTTTTATGTAGTTCATTATCTCGGTTGTTCTAGTGATGAGATTTTTCCCAAAGAAACATTTTAATTTACATCCAGCTTTTATATTTATGATGACACCCAAACATATCTGGGCAGCATAACACAAAAATTCTTGCGTGTTTTACATGTTGACAAAGACAAGAGCGAGAATTATTCAAATAATAAAGTTTTTATATACAGGAAAAAATGCATTATGAAAAATACAGTCACATGTGTTGTCGAAGAGGATATTAAATTCCTGTTAGAAAAGTGCATGAAAACAATTAATAATCTTGTACTCCTTGGAAGTGCCAATAAAAAAAAAAAAATTAAGGTCTAAAGCAGGGGTGGCACATTGAGTTGTATTTTAAATCTTCGTATTTATTCTGGCGTTTGAAAATTTTGTATTATTTATTTTCTAATCTTTAACCTCTGCAATGCATCACGCAATCCGGATTAGCATTTCATCGTGGCTGAGACGTTTTATTACTACCATGGTAAAACAGACTTCTACTTGTTCAATCATATTTTTATCGTGGATTTTGAAATTAAAATTTTTATAAAATCTAATAATAATTCAAGATTAATGTGTTGAAGTTTAAAATATGGTTATTCATGCAAATAAACATCATAAAAGGTCAACAAGTCATCAAGAGGATCTAACGTTATAATTGAAAAGGCTACAAAACAATACACTACAAACGGCACCAAAACTTTTCTAGAAATCCTCTCCAACAAGAAAGGATAATCGATATTTTCATTCAAATGTCAAAATTTGCATGCAGCTGACCTAAAAAATGATGCTTTCGTAAAAAAGTCAAATGTTCTGCTTTTGTCAGAAATTCGCATGAAAAACGAAGAACCACTTGATATTCCGAATTTCAACTTTGTTGTAAGTTATAAAAGACCCGAAGTTCCAGCAGCAGGCGTAGCTTTTTATCACAATTACTCAAGATACGTCACACTTCATCACTTCACATATGGATATATGCGAAATATGCGTTACTCGTTGCGATTCCTAGAATGGGCAATACATATTAATGTGTGGTTGCCGTTTATATTTCACCTAGAAAATCTATGAGACAGATAAAACAATTTTTATTCGAAAATTTGATGATTTATACAAAAAAAAGTTCTGAAATACTCGAAAAAAGACTTGGTGAAAAATATGATAGTGTACCGATGATTTTAAGTGGAGACTTCAATATTAACTTTGCAGATGATAAAAATCTACCACTAATTGAATTTTTAAATGAAACACCTAATTTAAATATGTCCAATGATTGAAAACTCAGTACTACAAAATATAAAACGTCGATCGATGCGGTTTTTACGCGATACTTAGATGAATTTGAATCAAACACTTTCCTTTCTTACCTTAGTTACAATAAGGCTATTGTATCTTTTTTAGAACAAAATGAAATAATTGAAAGTAAAGTCTAAGTATTGATGAAATTAATGGTGACATGAGGCAAACAATTAAAATAATGTTAAAAATCAAGTAATTGAAATTTAAGTAAATACAAATACTATCCATAAATTATATGATTGTATATTAATTGTTATTTCGATTTAATTGTATTTATATTTTGTCATGATCTTGTACAGTTCGTAATATATTTGAATAATAAAAAACTATATAAACATGCATATAATTGTTGCTCGGAGTGTCAATAGATGTGAAAATCAGATTGAAGTTGATAATTTTAATTCAAACATTATGAAGTTTCAAATTTTAATACTAAAAGTTCTAAGTTTTCACTTCTTTTGGCAGTCTCTATAACTGCTATTTTTTTAAAATTAAAATATGGTTGTTTTAGACAAACCACCTCAAAATTTGTTTTAAATGCACTTCATTGAATTACAATAGAAAATATTCGTGTAAAGAGTACTCCGTCGTTGTGTACGCTAACTTTCTAAAGAAGGTGCACTTGCAATATTTTGGAATTTGTGGGAACATGTTTTTTAAGATATGTGGAAGAAAATGAACTGCTTGATGAGTGCATGCTACTCAAGAATGAAGACTGGCTATGGGATTAAGCTTTTCGTACCAATATTATGGACATTTAAATTTTAAAGATTACAGGGAAAAGATTGTATTTTTCCTATCCTAATTGGTCATGTATCTTTGGTGAACAAACTTGAATCTTTTCTTTATTTTGAAGAAAAACGATTAACGTGATAAATCCTCTTTCAATTTCTCTAGAAAACATTAATTGTTACCCACCTGAAACCACACGATTTGCCTGTCAGACATTATAGTAGTTTTGGATCAATATTTTTGTTTTGTTTTTTTGTTTTTTTGTGAACAAGTATTTTCTATTACGAACATAATATAAATTATAGTATAGTTAAAAATTAACTAATAATAAAGGAGATTCGAATTATGAATAGATATCAATTTTAAGTTATTACATATAATATTTTGCTGTTTGTTTGAGCCAAATAAAAAATGTAAAGTTATATATTATATTAACTTCATTTTTATTTACTTATGTTATATTACAAGTTACACTTTGCATTACATCTTCAGATATTTTAAATATGTAATGCGAGTTTTATTTAGATGACACAATAAGGCAATGCATATTACTGTAAATGGATAAACACAAAATGATTATTAATAGTTTCTTTGCAACATCCACTATAATGCCAGTAGAATAAAAAAAATGTAGAAGTCAATAATATAGATTTACAGTTTTATTATACATAAATTTTGCATCATTTTAAGATATTTTTTCACATAAAAATAAACAGCATAAAATGTAACTATTTTTTCAACAAAAATTTTTAAAAATTCAAATTGAACTTATGTATTTTTTACACATCATAAGAAAAAACAACATAAAATACAAGTATTTCTCTTCATTATACTTGAATAAAAAAATATTGCAAAATCAGGGGCAGAATTTGTTACTTTCAATTTGTACTGAAAATTCTTCTGCTTGCCATAGATTGCGGAACCCTGGTTTTATAATATGTTAATGTAACGTATAATTATAATCTTGCCAGGTACAGCACCTTCAGCATTAAAAAAATTACGAAATCTGTCCCTGGCATCTTTTGCGTAATTTGATCCCCTGCTTAAAATCCTTTGGCAGGGAATCAGCTGAGTAGTGTTTTGCCGCCAGTACCCTTTAATTACAACACCGTTTACAACATCTTCTGTATCTGCACAGCCTTCTGGAATGTATATATTTTTTGACCTGTTAGTCAAAAAATTGTGAAGGGAACAGGTGACTAACACAATTAATTTTGAATTGGGCACTGACGTTAAAATGGTGGTGCCAAATACCCTGAAGCGAGCAGCTAAAATGCCAAATGCATTTTCTGAAACCCTCCGAGCACGGGAAAGTCTTGGTTAAAAACTAAGCAATCCTTACTTAAATTAGTGCCCGGATAGGGTTTCATTATATTTGGCATCAACGGAAAGGCATCATCAGCCACAATGACAAATGGCACTTTAGATGCGGATCCTGGCAACGCTGCTGCTCCAGGGATATTCAGCTCACCATTTGTAGCAGCTTGCCTCAATTTTGATTTCCCCCATACTCCTCCATCACTAGCCCTTCCATTTGTGCCAACATCCACGGATAAAAATTTTAAATTGGCATCTACAAGGGCCAACAACATGATGCTGAAAATCCCCTTATAGTTTCTATACATGGCTCTCGAATGAGATGGGGGTTTTATTCTTATGTGCTTTCCGTCCATTGCTCCAAGGCACATTGGAAAATTCCATTTTTCCCAAAATTCTTCTGCAATCATCTTCCACTCATTTTCGGAATCAGGAACCTTGATTTCTGACCCTAAATGGCGATAGATGGCTGCACAAACAGCTGGTATTATACCAGATATGGTATTTTGGGCTATCCGAATGATAAAAAATTGAAATAATAAAAAAATAATCATGATGAATAATATAAATTTGTTGATATAGAACAGCAAATTTTCTATCTAATGGTACCGCTGATTCAAAATTAAATATGTTCAAATACCTGTTGCAAGATATCTTAATGTTAACGCAATCTTCTCGGCAGCAGGAATTGCCTTCCTCATTCCAGTGTTTGCTCTCTCGATACTTGGTGAAACCAGAGCTACGAGTTCCTCAAAAGTGGAAACATCCATTCTAAGTAGTCTCCGGTAACCTTCACTATCCTATAAATAATAAAATATTTAATGATTTATAAAGAAATTACATTTTGACAATGCAAATTGTTAATATATGCAGAACTTTCATAATTATATTTTACCTAAAATAGATTGTAATTTGAGAAGTGGAAGACACTGAGAACTCATCCCCTCAATTTTTAAATCTTATTAAAATAAACTATCAATAACACTTTAGAAATAAAGCTTCAAAAACAATAGGTAATCTCAGCTGAAAAATGTTTAAGATTACAACATTTTTTTTTTTTACAAAAATAAGAAGATTATCTGAGAGGATATGAAAAACTTAATAAATAAATATAGATAATTCAAAATTAATTTTATTGATGTTTATGAAGAGATCTTATTAGGTGCTTGTACATATATAAATAAAGTATGCCAATAAAAACCATTTTATCATAAAATATATCCCTATATAGAAAATGTTCAAATATGTTTACAAGGTGTTAAGGAATATCTCCAAATTTCATGCAGACCATATAAAAATAATCAATTGGTTTTTAAAATAAATTTCTGGTCATATGCAAAGGACATCCAGAATGCATGTTCGTTTTGCACAAATCATACAAATATATAAACATTATTTATACCTATGCAGTGGCGGCTCATGGGAGGGTGGGGGGCGCCTGGGCTCCCCTTCCTTTTTTGTAGTCTTAAAGTATTTTTCTACAAAACAAATTCACAAAAAAAAATAATAAAGATTGGGCTCCCACCACTTTTTGTACCCATGAGCCGCCCCTGTACTTAAGCCTAATGAAAGAGGAAAAATACTTACTTCGAGAGCTAATCCCTTCATTAAATTCTCGTAGCAGCCCAATTGTTCTCTTCGTTGCAGCCACTTCCTCTGCCAAATTTTCCTTTTCTTATGTTTCTTTAATCTATCTGCACAAATAGCAGCAAATCCGAGCACAAGAATTACTTGATCGTCAGACGCCATATCTGTTCTCGACTGTCAATAAAAGCTGGAGCGGTATAAAAGAAATAATATTGGATGGTCGTTTTCGAAGCAGAAAAATCAGCGAGTAATGTTTCAATGTGGAGAAAGAACGCGGCTGACGTCAGAGTATGTCGTTTTGTTTACGGCAACCCTTCACCCTCAGATAGGGAGGAAAGTTGCTCTAAAAAATTGCACGAAAGATATGCGTGTGATACCGCCTTAAGTGTGGCAATTCCCCGAAAATATTTTACTGTTCTAAGGGTTCCGGGAGTCTAAAAAGTTTGATTACTCATCTTTGTCCAGAAATAAGTCTCTTCCATGGCCAAGATTCACTGCTAAAAGAACTCGTATTTCTTCTAAGAGACATAACTGATCGTTTTTTGAAAAAACCACAAGAAAAACACAATTACCGAACTTGAAATCGTCGAAATCTCCAAGCCTTAAATAGCACTTTGAGGTGGCGCCACAGGCGTGCGTGATGTGTGTCTGCGCTGAAACTCTAATCATTTGCATATCTCACCTCCGCTAATGCATGTTGTAAATTTCATGTTATTTACGTGCTTCCTTCAGGTTGTTGCATTTACGGTGGCCAGTAGTGTATTTGGCCTTTTTTATTATTCGTTTCTATCAGAAATTTACATTTTTGTTTCAATAGAATCGTGCAACATATATGATATCTCCTGACTATCAATTTCATTCCTAATGAAGGTTGACAATTCTAGAACATTAAATTCCTATCTTTGGTCATCGTTTTCGGTTAAAATTAAAATCTTTGGCAATTAATAAAGCCTAGTGGTCATGGACATGAGTTCGAGGCCCAGTGCCACTGAAGACCCTCCGTGATGAGCAACTGATGCTCATTAAATCTATTTCACCCAGTTTTGATGCATTTAGAAACTATTTGTGTTGTTTGCGTGAGTAAAGGAGTGCTAGATGTTGTGGTAGTGTGGTTTTAAAGGAATTCGCCACTTCGTCTTAGCGTAAGCATAATTAATTTTAGGATGTGGATAGGTGAACAATGTGTGTGTGTGTTTCTGCTTTTATAATAAGATTGTCGTGGTTTTCAATAGATTTAAAACATTTCTAGCTAGTTTAGTGATGTAATTAGTAATCGGATTCATGTGTCGATTGTTGTGTATCACATCATTTCTGACGTACCAAGGCGCGTTAGTTATGATGCGACATATTTTATTTTGGAAAACTTAAATTTTCTTCGTGTGGATGGTGGCTGCTGCGCCAAAAATACGAGTAGCATAAAATCTCACTTGGAGACTGAGTCGTGGTCGCGCCGCTAGCTTTTTATATACATTACTGCGATATCGAAGTGAGTAGAATACACCAGAAATTTCTCGAACCAATGAGGTTATTCATGAATGCTTTATTGTTACTGCACTTTTGTAACTTCTACTAGAGCCATCTGTTAGCGATAGAGGATATTACCTACCTAGTTCCGCTTTTGACCACTAGATGTCGTCATGTGTCACGGTCGTATCAATACACACAATAGTAATTGTAATAATTGAACCAGAAAAATTTAGCAAGCGTATTCTTGCTCAGAGCACGTACTCGCTAACTAATATTGCCTAGTGATCATGAGTTCGAGCCCCAGGCCACTGAAAACCCTCCGTGTTGTGGAGCTGATGCTGGTTAAATCTATAGAGGCTCAACGTTTTCCCGTTGGCGTGGTGTTGAAGTTCGGAAAAGAGTCCAACTCAAGTGTTGTCCTTGTCATATGACCATGGCTCAAAATTACGAGGTCTGTTGCCAGTAGTCTTTGAGTTGCTTTGTAGTGCGAAGTTAATAAACAGTCACTCACGCAATAGTAAAACCATTGACGGTGGATTTTAGGATTTGCAAACCAGTGCTATATTTTCAATTCTGGGATTTCGAGATTACATTATCCAAATCCCTGGATTGGTCCCAGGATTAGGACTGAACTATTTATGAAAAATACTTGCACATTAGCAGGGTTGAAATTACATAATAAACCTAAAAACATAACTAAAAAATTGGTTTAATATTATTTATTGAAACAAATCAAAACACAAAACTTAATTCATTATAAATAAAACAAACAAGAAAAAGTACATAATGAATTCACTAAAAATAGTACAATTTGAATTCAATAAAAACTGACCCATTTGAATTAAAAGTCGATATGTTCGAGATTTTCCAAAATATTATTGTAAATTTAAAACAGAATAAGAAGCCCCTGTTTTTTATTTTCATTGAAACACTATTTTTTATGTTTATGATACTTAGAATTGATAACAGCATAGTAAGACATTCTAAAGAAGTAGATTTTTCAAAATTAAAATAATGAAGTCTGAACTGAACCTTCTTTCCGACAAGCTCGCATATACCTACACACAGCTCGTACAAATGATAGAATGGATTTACATAAGTTTTAATCTAAAAAAATTTTCGACTTACACAACTCTCATAGAAAAAAATGTATGCTTTCCTTTTTTTTAAAGTCTTATTAACATATAACATTAAAAATTAATCATAATAACATTAAAATTAACTCCAATAAAAATACTCAAACAAGATATCAATCATTGGCATGGCCAAGTAATTTTAGCGCGTTTTTCACATTAAAATTTGAGAAAATTTTGTTATAAACTGGTGAAATTTAGGAAAATTTGTAGGAAAATTCGGGAAAACTGTGGGAAAATTTAAATATGATTCGGCTCATCTACGGCACAAATGCGACCAAATGCCGAAAACCCGAGGTCAATTGGTTGTTTATTGGCTGAGAAAAAGGTACGACAAAATATGGAACGAAGACGAAGACGAAATTTGAGTCCTAATAGCGCTTTTGTTCCACTACGTAAAAAAGGCGCTACAAACAGACTTCAATTTTTTAAATAATAATAATAAATACATTGTATATATTTCATAGTCCAATAAAATTCTGTTTTTTATCTTCCTCAAAAAATATATTTTCGAAATATTTTTAACATCATTTAAATATTAATACATGCAATCTAATTTAAAAATATATTTATAATGATAGGAAAATATTACTAAAATTACCTCTCTGTATGTTAAAAAAAGAAAACATTGAATAACTCACCTATAAATGAGCTAATTCACAAACTTTAAATATTCAGAAGGAATTTTGAAGAAATATACCTTTTCGATATTCCAAACAGTAATAACAGCTTATAAGAATTTACTTATATAATAACAAAACAATATTACTCTCAATTTATCTCTTGAGATATAAAAAAAGAGAGGGGGAAATTAAAAAAACACATCTTTTATATTGACTTAAATTGATAATTCAGAAAAACGATTCCTGATTGATGATTTAGAAAAGAAAAATCAAAATTTATTGTAAACACATCAAACAAATGAGTCACATTTTTTTTTATTACCGGGGAATAGAAATGAATGTTGCGCAATGTCTCGTTTCGGAAGTGGAAGCTTTCTATATAAATTTAAATGAGAAAAAAAAATTTAAAACATAATTTAGGCAAAAATTAGACCCCGGGATTTGAAGATCCCGGGGCTGCAAACCCTAACTTAAATAGAATTTCCTTAAATGAGAGGTAAATACATAAGGTCCATATTCAAAGCCACCGGTACCAACATTAATTGTGCCTTATTCAAAGTGTATCTTACAGGAGTTACTACAATATTTGTACATTAATTTATATCTTAAAAAATACATCATAATTCAAAATTAAAAACATAATTACCTGTTGCTATTTCATACGATCTACCTGTAAACGATTGATTTGGATTAACTTCAGCAGGCCAATATACTCGAAAATGAGTCTGTTGATGGTAGAGATCACAAAAATTTATTTGAATCTCAAGTAACTTCACTCAAGAGTAAAATATAATTTGTTGGGTGGATGAAGAGTGCCTAACTCTTTCGAGCTTCAACCTCTCATCGTTAGGACTTTGAGTGACTGTAACGTTATGACTCTTGCCCTTTGTTAATAAATAATATTAAAAATGTATAATAAACTTTTAATAAATTATATAAATAAGACTTTAAAAATAATAGATTGCATTAAGTACTTGAGAAAAATAACTTCAAAATCTGTGCCAGCACCGAAAAGGAGAGTAGATTCAGAAGAGTAAAATAAAGCATCTCTTGTAGCTAGATATCTTCCAATTGCCTCTGTCCCCTTCAAGTTAGCTCACACCGAGCATCCTGTTGGTGGGAGAAATGTCCGTTTTCTGATCCCACTCGCAATGAGGAGAATGTTACAAAAGGAAATAAGACAAACATATCAAATTTCACGGTTTAACACACACACACCCTCCTCGAACCCTTCAAGGTTCAACACATAAGAAAACTGACATTAAACGTACACAGTACAAAATAAATAAAAATAAGATACAATAAATGTAATACCAGACTCACAATATAATTTGAAAAAAAATTTCAAAATATAATTCAGACAAAAATTAAATTCCCTGATTAGTTATTTTAATCCCGGGATTTGAAAAAACCACCAGGATTTTCGGGCTGCAAACCCTAGTGGATTTCGAACATCGTTCAAGAGATGTACATAACACCTCAATCTCTTATTTATATTATAAACAAGGAAATGTGAATTGAAGCTACTTAAAGTACTTTAACTCTCATCTCCTTGCTAACAGACAGTTGAATTCAAAAATTCTTCGCGAATTTTTTTTTATTAAAAAAGTGGTACTTAAAATTTTTAAGCCTTATTGGAAAAAAATTATTTCGCATGTTGTGGTACATTACACTATCGTCGCTTGTCGCGTCCTCTACAACTTATCACCTCTACGGATTTACTCATAAGGAGTGGACTTAAAATGTACCAGGCATCCTGTCGTACGAAAGTGTCTTTTGTTATCTCAAGTGCCTGTTTGTCTTATTATATTTTAATTCTGAAATACATTAATAAATTTTTGATACTATTTACCTTTGTTATTTTGGATTAAAGTTCTTTTCTCTCATTTGAGCTCCATCGACGTAATTCTTTAGCTGGCATCCCGCCGCATTTAGACCTAGCGCCCTCTATTTTTATTGCAATAAAATTACAACAAGCTTAGTGATCATGGTTGTGGACGGCATGATTTTTAAGCTATCTAGTTCTTTTTTCTACATTGCCATAAGAACTTCTTAATCATCTGATACTGCTTGATTTTTTTAACTAGTTCTGAATTCAATATGTTTATGAAGCGACTATTTACTATGAGCCTTCTCCCAAATCATTCAGTCAACAATTTAATGCAATGGTCATAATTTTTATTTTTATCTGTGTGTGTTAAGGGAAATTGCCTACTAGAATTAAATGTGGCTTTCTCCGATATAATATGTTTTCAAATAAGAATATATCCCCTTGTTTTTTACCCAATTTCTCATGGGTATGTGGAAAACATTTTCATGCTGGCTACAAAATTCTGTAATTTAAGGGTTTTAGAATTTTTTGTGAAATTCCTTTCATTAATAGTTTGTGTGATTCATTCATCCGACTTTTTATTTATTAATTTCGTTCTTAGTGATAAAAAATGCAATATTTCTCCCTTTGCATTTAAACATTTTTCAGAATATTATTTTTGAAAGCAATAATTTCATGTTCTGTATTTTTTTTATCGGTCAAATCAAATATCACTGTAGCTATTTAATTTAAGCTAACCTTGTAATTGTTCCGTTAAAAATCTTGGCACTCTTCTATTTTTTTAGGAATATCAAATGTTTTATCTTTCAGGAAAATATCAATTTTAACATCATTTTTCGTAATTAAGGATCTGATAGAGATGTGTTCTTGACTTTTTATATCTTGCTAATTCTGCCATTTGAAATTGATAATTTTGGCAATATTGCTGCAATTGAATAAATCATCTTTTTAATCAATATTCATCAAAAACTTAAATCGTATATTTTTCTAATATGTGAAAGCGATACATTTTATCATGAAGTATCCAATAATTTACTTCCCTCTTTAATGAGGTATCATGCTCTACACTATATGGAGGCATTTAATGTTAATCTCATTGTTTTTGAAATCAATTCTTCAATGTTTTTTCAAGTGATTTATTAAGTTCTCATTCTGTTTGAATATATACACTACGAACAATATTAAAAAGTGATATGCACTGCTGACCACACAAAATGCAACATCCTGAAGAAAAAATGCAAAACATATGAAATTGACATCATGCGTTGGCGGAGATGAAATCTGCAAATCATTAACATTATAGAGCAGACACACCCCGCAGGTGACCGTAGCGTCACCTGCAAGAGCTTTCTACGAGAACAGATCGGTGATTTGAAGTATGGCAATTGATTTTTAGAGCGTTTGTTTTTGTTTGTTTAAGCTATTTACCTGTGCCTCGTGAAGACATAGAGCGTCTTAAGACCAAGTTTCTGAATTCGACTGAGAAAGAATAGTAGCTTATAAGGATTGCAGACTATCCTTCAGAGAAATCGGTCAACGTGTTGAACGAAAGCAAGCAACTGTGATGCGTGATGCGAATCTATCATTGCTGGATACTGGACGAAACGACGAACACGCGGGACCAATCACACCCAACTCTGTGCATCACTGCCCATGATGACAGGTGGATTATGCGCATGGCAGCGATGGATCGCGCAACCACATCACGAACCATAGCACAACAGACAGTCTGTTACGCATCATTCGGTGTCCGCTCGTACCATTCGACGCCATTTGCAGCAAAGTGGAATGTCAGCAAGGCGTCCATTGCATCGTTTATCCTTGAGTGGAAACTCCAGGTGTTTGCGCTGCCAATGGTGCAATGACCGGCTGACATGGACAACGGAATTAAACGACATTGATTTTAGAGACGAATCTCGCACCTGCCTGCAACATCAAGATGGTCAGATTCGAGTTTTCAGACACCGTGGTGAGAGGCAGCTGAACTGTTGCGTTATTCATCGCCCCAACTGGTCCTGCACCTAATATCATGGTCTGGGGTGGTATTGGATTTCATTGCCGATTTTCACTGCAATATCTCGAAATATACCTTTATTTGGCAATATATTTTTGACAAATACTCTAAATTTTTGTTATACCCCTGAATAGTGTTGGAAACGGCGAGAAAGGGAACAAAAAAAATTTGTTTTCATAGTTTTCGTGTATACGAGGTCCTAATTCAATGCAGCCCTGCAACTTTTTAATGGGCTATTTTCATGAATTTTTTTTGTAGATTCCGAAAATGGAACTCTATCTTCTAACTTTCCTCTGGGATCGTCATAGGTGGTGGTTTTAGAAGTTGGTTTACTCACCAAGATATGCTCATTATGACCTAGGACTGAATCTTACTAAATTTCCCGAAAGAAATTCACTCAGTTACTTATAAAATTCCATTTAACTTAAACATATATTTCAGAGAGTCTCAAGCGCTTACTGCAATCTGTTACATTTCTCAAGTGGAGTTATTTCAGAAAAACTTGGCGTTACACAAGGCCCTCTACCGTTCAAGCGAGTGGAATGCTACTATTGCCAAAACTAGTTAATTATAATTGTTATATTTCGAGGCAGCTTTTTATGTACAATGGGACTTTTTTTCAAACTGACACTATTGTGTAGATTGATTTAACAAAAAAAAATTGTCCCCAACTTGGTATGTAGTCGAATAATGTCATGGGAAGTAAGTAAGTAAGAGTAATGTCATGGGATTGCCAGAATAAAAAAAAAAAAATAGTACCAAAAATCGCAGTTAGGGGCAGTTATGGCACTTTATAATGCATAAAGGGTTATAAGTAAGAAGATGATAATAACACATACAAAATAACAGTGAAATATTATGTTTCACATTCAGCACATTCATTTTCCCGGCGAGGAATTCGACGGTAAACAATGTACCCGATGTTCTCATAGATTGCACCCTGCATTTTATGCAACATTTCCTACCACCGTACTCAACATTTCGCATGGAGTTGTCCGCATTGACTGCCATATGTGCACCAACGATAATTCCCTGCGATCCGTCGATAAATACAGTTTGTGGGTAATATCTCCTCTTCAAACACAGGTTTTGTTTACTTCCTATGCCTGGGCCAGCGATACTCAATCTACGGTCCGCCAGGCATTTCTGAGTGGCATGCTCTTGGCACATTGTCCTACAAAATTCAATTATTTAAGAACAATGTATTAAAAACTTAGCGTGCATTCTTTCAATCAAGCAATTAAATCAACCAATTTTGCTGTTGTTATGTCGTACGGGTGCGAATTGCAAGATTTTTTTTCTATTTAAAACTGCAACGGTTAGTAATAACAAATAACAGTGAAATAAGGAATAAATGGAGTAGTGACCCTTTTATGGGTGAAACTTATTTTTAATTATAAATAAATAATATACTGATTTCAGTCTGGAATTCAGTAAAAACTCCTCTTTGCTGCCATTCTGCATTAGTTAAATTAATGTTTGAAATAAAAATAAGAGAGGCTTTGTCAAAAGAAAAAGAATCAAATAATCATATGGCGTGGCAGTTTTGTTTATATATTTTTTTTGTACGGTCATGATGAAAGACAACCGAAACTACCCCATAAGTCAGTAAAAATATATAAAAAAGGAGAAAATATTTTTATGCGTTATTGATAGATTAATTTAGTATTAAAAGTCAAAAATGAGCTTTAATATTTTGATCAGTTTTCCACATTTTAAGTGTCCATTATTGTCTTCGTTTTATGGTGTTTTCCCATTAATCCTCATGTTGCGGCCCGGCGGGAAAAAGGATAGAGTTCCCCTGGCCTAGGCGAAATTTCAGAGACACTGTTTCTTCAAGCTTCTTCATCATTCCTATCAAAGCATAAGTTATAAAAGCCCCTTTCGAAGTTTCTCTCTCTCTGTGTCTTGTTCTAAACTCACAAGGAGTTGCGGATGTAAAGATAATATAGCTTTATCAGTAATGCACGTTTTGGTAATGTGAGTAGCAATTCACTTTATCTGGCTCATTTCAACTTAGAATACTATTTTTTGGAGCTGTCTATATGATTTTATGGCCTGTTGCGTATAAAAGCATAATTTGAATTTTGCTTTCATATCCGTGTTTTATGCTCATTTTCTTCTCGGTAACCTTGTAAGGAATTATTATTCCTTCGTCCCTCTAACCCAGCTAGAAGTGTAGGAAGAACTAAATGATCAGACGACATGATGAACTCAAATGATTTATTTATCACTATATTTAAAAGACACAAATAACACTCTTATTAAGATAAATTTGATCAATTGGAGCCCGAAGGTGAGGCAAGATAGCGAGGGGTCATTATCTATGATCATGAAAATCTGTCCTTAAGATACCTTATACACAGCTTGATTTAAGAAGCTTGCTATCCTCACTTCACTAATCTAGAATTCTCACTTCACTAATCCTCGATTCTCACCTCACTAACTTCCGATTCTCACTTCACTAACTTTCTAAAACTCGCGAATACAGAATATATATATTAAACTTAATTTGCATAATCACGTTTTCTTGTCTTCGGTGAAAGTTGGTTGAAAGAATGCTTGCCCTAAAGGAATCCCCAAGGAGTTAGTGAGAAGACGGGTATAGATTCGTCACAACCTGCAACAGCGCCTTAAATAATCCTATCAATGATTTTCGGAACTAAAATTTATTTTACGGAATCTTACTTCAAATATCATTATCAATCTCCATACCAAATTTGGTGCCATTACGGCTGCTAAATAGATACAGGTATATTTGAATAAAGTCAGTTTTTAAAAAAATCATCCTATATAGTATATATATTGTTATATAATATTATACATCTACGGAATTTTACATTTTGCAAACTTGTCAGATCACATTAAATAAACATTTTTACTCTCAATAATTCTGTTTTGATTAATGTGACAGTTAAATAGAAAACTGATAAAGCTGAGATTGTCGTAAAAAGCGTCAGTATAAGATCACGTATTAATATTTACAAAAAAATTATTTTCTTTATAACGCAATAATTTTTCACTACCACTTATTTAATAAGACAAAAATTTTCAAGATTTTTAAATTTCACTGTTTAGTTGCAACAGGATGAAAGTCATAGTACTTTAAAGAACTATGATCTTCATCCTGCTGTTCAAAATATAAATAAGAGATTGAGGTGTTATGTATCTCTTGAACAGAGCTCGAAATTACCATGTCTACCGTCAATGGCCTTACTATTGTGTGAGTGAGCGTTTATTAAAGCCGCACTACAAAGCAACCCAAAGGCTATTCGTGAGGAACCTAGTCATTTTGAACCATGGTCAAGTGACAAGGACAACACCTGAGCTGGCACCCCTCTCCGAGCTTCAACACCACGCCAACGGGAGAACTTTGAGCCTCGACAGATTTAATCAGCATCAGTTCCTGAACACGGATGGTTTTTAATGTCGCTGGACTCCAACTCATGACATGCCGGCTACATAGCCGTTACAATGACCACTAAGGTACCACAGCGTCACCGTTAGTGTCGCAACAGTATCGCCAAACAATTATTTTCAATATAACGTAATAATTTTCCACTTTCGTACTTTTTATTAAATAAAAATAATTTAGTGAAGAATTTTTAAATTCAACTATCTGTGTGAGAAGGTCTGTAAGTCAAAGTCTTAATAACTTAAAGAGTTGGTGTGTTTCCCTTTCCTTCAAAAGATTGATGTTTTGTGTTCATCACTTGAACAAAGCTCAAGATAATGGCGTCCACTGTCAGTATTGTTAGTGTTACAGTTATATGGTAACCGTTTCAACTAATCTAACAAGGAAACTTTTGCCCAAAGCAACTGTATAGGCTTGACTCAATACATCGAAAAATACTGAAAGGGGATAAGGTTTCGAAAATACATTACAGATTAAACATTAATGGAAAACAGATATTTGAAACAATCAACATATTAAAAGTATATTCCACAAATCTTTCAAGTAAAATAATACTAATGAATTTCGTTTTCGAGATAAAAGTCTGTCAATCGGTATTATAAGCCAACTGTTTAATAAAATAGAGAGCCATACCTTTCGAGACGTTTACTTAATAGTTGCTGATGTTACGAAAATAAAAAATATAACACCTATTGCAGGTATCACAAATTATGCCTCTTTCGATTGCATCGTAAGTCATATGAATTTTATTTTTAATTCAGAAACACTAGGCATGTTTACGCTCGAGACTACTTATCTTTTTGGAGTGTGGGGGCGCTGTGAGCGTGCATTGCTGTTTAATATATCAAAAAAGTATTTGTGATTGTATTTTTAGCGTGGATGTGTATTGGAAATGTTTTCCCATGATATTTATATAAATACAGTCAAGTTATATTAATATGTTTTATGTGATGTGTCTTTTGTATAGCCCCAACATTTGAATGAATTACTCAGATCCCCCTCCCCAGAACATGAATTACTCACTCTGACTTCGGATACATGAGATTAATCAGTGAACTTAAAATAGTTGTTCTAGATATTTTTGAATTTCTTGTGGATTAATTCACATTGTAGCCAGAACAGCAGGTAAGTGACGTTTAGACATATTTTTCTCCGAGTTTTGTGACATTTTCCTAAAACTTAAAATGAAAGTTATTCTAATTAAAAATAAGTTTTAAAAATCCTTTATAACAAAAAATTTAATGATTTTTCTAAAAACGTAAGTGATAAAGCACAATTAGATTTATATGAAAAAGTATTCTAAATTTGAATCTGATTACACAGATATTTCCGGCAGATTTTTTGATAATTGAGAAGTGAAAAATATGGATAAACATATCAATGAATGATCCCTGTAAAAGGATCGATAGTTAAAGTTTGTGCGTTTGGGTTTAAACAACAGATGTCTACATATAACGTAAAGGATTGTATACTAGAAGTGAAGCCAAAAATAAGTAGTTTTGAAAGTCTTCTTTTGCCAGAATTGAGTGAGTGAATATTAACGTCGCCAGGACCGCCGCGTGGGTAATAGGCGCCCTTGTTCAAGTTGAAATTCGGCGCCCCTTTATGAGGTTCTGTTACACTCTTATAAAATGCTACAAATTATATGTAAAATACTCTTTTATAGTATTCAAAATTTGACTTTTGAACTGAAAAGCTTTAAAATTACAATATTAAAACACGTTTGTCTTATTATTTTTGTTTTTTGTTTTTTTATAAATTTTAAAAACAAAACAAAGCAAAAATGATATAAAATGTTTAAAGTAAAATATAAAAATTAGAAAATATATTCAAATATTGATTCTCCTAGCTTTAGCAGCTACAAATGCTCGTATCAATTCCTTTATATTTAATTTATCCGAAATTTCGCTCTCTGTGGATATAATTGACAGGTCCGATAACTTCTCCTGCGCCATAGTAGGTAGCATGTAGTTTTTTATAATTTTAAGTTTTGAAAAACTTCGTTCTCCAGTAGCCACCGAAATTGGCAGGGTTAAAGAAATCCGTAAAGCTATCGCAATATTCGAAAATGTATCGATAAGATTGTTTTCATAAATATAATTTAAAGCATCAATAGGTGACATATCCTCTTTGGTAAAACATCAGGTACTAAATTTTAACTGTTATCTAATAAATGTTTAAAATTAACATGTATTTTTTAGTTTTTCACACACAACGCTTCACTACAGATAGAAAAGTAAATGTGTTTTTAAAATAGCAGCGAGCTACCACAGTATACCAAACTGTCCAAAACACATTTGAAGTTCATGAATTTGCAAAAATTCAATATTAAGTAAGCAAGGGCCCAGATCGAAAAACATGACAAGTTCGAGATCCTCTGTTCTAATCTATGGTGCTGACGCGTACTGTTTTTTATTTCATAACTCAATACAAATACTCATACTAATTTAATCTGCAGAAAATATATATTGTTACAGGTACTCAGTTATTCTCTTCTATAAACTTGCAAATTTTCTGCCTGTAAATTAATGTATACATAGAAATTTTTAATAATTACAAAACAACCTGATTATACTGTGAATATTTTTAAAAACTTTTTTTTTAATTGCAATTCATTAAAATTCCCGTCAGTTAGATTGTTAGAGGAATATCTAAAATTTTAATTTGACAATTTCTTTGTCATTTGGTTGAATTGTTTGACAATGTTTGTAGGTTTATGCATAAAAAATTTACAAATGTAATGAAAATTTATGCAATAATACTTATGTAAGAATATTTTTTGATCTTTGTATGTTTGAAAAGTTACATCGTATACATACCTTACAAAAGATAGTATCATTTTTTAAGAACTGTTATATTCAACTCTTTTTTTAAAAAAATAATATTGTGCAGATATAATGCTTGACATGAATTTTTTTTCGTAAAAGTTATTGTACATCACGTACTGTTCCATAACGTACATAAAGTACATTAACAATTTTTTGTAATTTTTTCACTTTTTGTTTTACATTGGCTTATGTTTAAGATATTAAGATTGTACAATGTTCGAAGAACTGTTGTATATCAGTTGATTTTTTTTTCAATGATACTCTTCAGATATATGAAAAAGTAAAATATCGTGTACATAAAATAAAAAATTCTCAAAAATGAAGAAAAAACTTTTCTTTTCTTCTTTTTGTGATCTGAAGTAAATTTCAAATGCTTTATGATATGAGTAGGGTATTCCAGAGTAATATATTTCTCAAAAAGTAAGAATTATTTTAACACAAATGTGTATATTTCAGTAACCAAATGTTCAGTGAATAATCTGGTTACGATAAATTTGAATCTTAAAATCTTTGAATGATAAGACATAAACAGTATTATATTCACAGAATATGATGAATTGTGCAAATATAAATCACATCACAAACGTTGTACAAAAAGGTAAATGAAATTTTCAACAAAGAATAATTCTACAAAATTAAGGCAAAAATTTTATATTAACCAGCTTTTCTGGCATTTACACATGTTGTAAACATTAATTTACAAACAACTTTTGTTTCCTTGTTTATTTTATGAAAGCAAATCTTTCTGTTTTTGAAAGCTAGTTTTTCTGTACTATCATTTGAGTCAAAAATATTTTACTGCATTTGTTTTTATAATTTTTTATAAAGAAAAATTCAGGGAATTTATAAAAATAAAGTGAATTCTAGACCGGGGATCGGTATACTTTCAAAAAAGAACTAGTTAGTGAAACAAAATATCGAAAGTATCAGACACATACTTGATATGAGCTTTCGGCGAAAAGGTCCCCATCCCAGCAACAGTCGCGTTAAGACTGTCGTGCTCCAATTAATATTTTTCATATTACTTAAATAAAGTTTTACACATAGGCATAACATTTTCCATTCCTTCAAAAATGAAGTATTGTAGATATTATTTTATTTTTATTTCTATCTATATAGCTCAATGCAAGATCGATCAGTGTCAAAATATCAATGCTAGGAATTAAACTTTGAAGTTTAGTGAAAAAAACTTAAATACCAGTTCTACCTTTACTACTTTTTGAAATTTCATATGTTTACACTAATAATTAAACTTTATAAAACTGTTCTTGCATATAGAAAATGTTTTTGGAAGATGTATTCAAGCAAAGAAAACAAGTATTGATGCATATTAATCAACATAAAAGTACATAAAAGTCCATTGAAATATATATATATAAATATAGACGAAAATCTTAAAATTAGCTTATGTAACACGGAAAATTTACAAAATGAAAATTTTTTTAATTAGATTTCATTAAGCTGGACATTATTTTCACTGCCTCCTTTGTAAAGGAAAGCAATTAATAAATGTATGTTTTGATTTTATTTTAATATGATAAAAATGTTTGTACATTTTCTCAAGTCTCAAGGGAAAATACTAAATAAATCAAAAGTAAAGTCATAATTACCATTTGAAGTTTTAAAGGAATGAAGTAAAATTGAAGAAATTACTGATTTAAAATTGCGTCAACTCTCTCTCTTATAAAAAAAAAAGTGATTTCCTGAAGGCAGTGGCGTAGCTAGGTATTTAAAGGCCCTGGTGCAAAAAAAAAAAACACGAGGGCTCTATCTTGATTGAATTCCATCAAGTATAAAAATATGGGAATATTAAAATATACAAAAAGCTACAATCTTTACTTACTGTCTTCTCTTTCTTGGCGTTGTTTGCGCTTAAACGCACCGCACTTGGTTTCTTTCTTTTTTTTTTTTTTTTTTTTTGAATCTATAATTTTAGTTTTATAATTTATCTAATACGATTTGTATATGCTCGAGTATTTACTGACGTTAAAAGGAAGCAGAAATGTAATGCTACGCTATAAAACGTCGTTGGAGAATCCCTAGCTATTAATTTATTCGGGTGGATCGAACTCACCTCCAACAGAGGGCTTAGAGGTACAAAATGGTCCTCCGAGATAGACAGGAAATGATACAAAAATATGCATGAACAAGAAAATTTAATACAATATTATTATAATGGTTTTTTTAAAAAACATATCTGCAAAAGAGCAGAGGAGGGGGGGGGGACAAAATTACATTATCATAGGAGAAGATTGCAAAACATTGAAACAGGAAACTAGCTTATTATGAATATTGTTATTAAAAATAGAATGTAACTAAGAAGGAATTGCTTCTTGTGTAGGTTTTTTAAGATGAAAAATAAGTATGGTAAGACTTTTCATGGAACTTGAAGTTTATTTTCAAATAACAGTCTATAAAAAAAATGAAAATATTGAAAATAACAAGAACTTTTCAATAAGTAAAGTTCGCACACTGAACAAACAACGAAAAGAATATTTAGGTGAAATTTCTACAAATTCGAAATTACATTCAACTGAATTGCGACGATTACAATTATATGTGTTGCAACCTTTTATCTTTATTTCTTAAATTTGGAAGAATCACAAATTCGGCTGCCCTTGTGTATAGATATCCTGCTTAGAATCTAAAGGAATTCATGGTACCAAAAAGAGTTTTGTAGATCGCGATAAAGCAGTGCTTCTCAAACTTTCAATATTTGCGACCCAATTTTCAGTCATAATTTTCATCGCGCCCCACTTCTTACAATAACAATGTACTGAATGCAATTATAATGTACTTTGATGGTAAAACTACGATGTAATACGACTTTAATTATAAACGCACTAATTAGATAAATATTAAGTTTTGTATATAAATTTTGTACATGACAAGCCCAAGATCAGTTTGAATGTGTATTTCATTTTTTATTATATAAGAGTATATTTTGCTCTGAAACAATTTTAAATTGCAATTTATTTTATTAAATTGATAATTATTTTAAATATTTTATTTTCGATTTTTCGTAATATGCTCGCGCTCACCCCTTCCCCCAAGTAGGGTTATCACGCCCTCCTTTGGAGGCGCGCCCCACAGTTCGAGAAACGCTGCGATAAAGATTTTATTTCGAGATTTGAGAACAGTTTAATAACAGGTATACATGACACAAAATATGATTTGGGGAAGAAAAGCTAAGCGATTTACATAATAATTTGGCCAATAGTGAAACGAAGAATTGATAATTTAGATATAAAAACGAAAGAGAATAATTGGCTTTTTAATAAACATGGGCGGTTGCACGTTCTCTGTAATTTAAATTTGTTTCTCTTTTTTTCACCCTCCACAATTTTTTGTGCCCCCAAATCTTTTGCGCCCTAGGCATGTGCCTAGGGCGCAACGGTCATCACATAATAATACAGTATTATCACTTTTGCCAATTGACATGCAGTTTGAAATTAACTGTTTTTCGGAGGGAATGTACGGGAATAATATTTGATGACATTAAAAACAATCCGGTTCATGGTCTTATTAAGACGGAGTCGAGAACGAAATGAGGCCCCCACTGAGAGTGAGGTCCTGGGCCCAGGCCTAGTTGGCCCATGCCTTGAGACGTCCCTAACTACAATACAATACGACTTTAATTATAAACCGCACTATTTATCAAGATAAATATTTTGTATATGACAAGACCAGGGGAGTCACTAGTAATTAATAAACTTGTTTTTAATTGAATATTGATAACTTAATTATCAAATACTTTGTACAGTACTGATACATTCATAAGTGTTGAGTATTATATGAATGGGAATTAGTATTTTATTTTTTATTACATAAGAATGTATTTAGTTTGTAATTATTTTAAATTGTAAATTCTTTTATCAAATGGATAATTATTTTAAATCTTGTTTTCGATTTTTCGCTATGGGTTTGCGCCCCCAAGTAGGGTTATCACGCCCTCATGGAGAGCGCGTCCCACAGTTTGAGAAACGCTACAATAAAGATTTTATTTCGAGTTTTGAGAGCTATTTAATAACAATATACCTGAGGCAAAATATGATTTGGAGAAGAAAAACCAAGCGATTTACATAATTTTAAAAATGTATATATATATTATCATTGCAAACAAAACAACGACGTTGAGCCCCAACATCTTCTCATCATATAATGAATCAAAATTTATGCCGATACAAATCATTCCCAATTCCTGTTGTTACATCTTACAAATTCTTAGATTTTGAACACGTTCCGTATAATAGCGTGAACTCCACACGGAACGTGTTCTTATTGTGCATATCGGAAATCAAATTTTGTTTTACACAAACGAAAACAATCCGCAGAAACAAAAACAAAATTAAATTGAATTAAATATAAAATTTTAAAAATAAAATCTTATTTTATTACTAAGAAAATATAAAACATGCAAAATTGTAAGTTTTTTACTAACAACTTTTATGTAAGTAACATTAAATTAAAAAAACTTGTAAGTACTATAAATTTTGGCGCCCCTTGCCCAGGCGCCCTTGTGCGGTGAACAATTTTGCCACCCCCACGTGGCGGCCCTGAACGTCGCACTGTTCAGCTACACGAGGGCTTTTGGCGACGGACCGCGTAATTTTGAACCTTGGTCAAGCGACAGGGACGAAACCTGAGCTGGAAGCCCCTTTCCTAACTACCGCACCACACCAACAGGAGGACGCTTGAGCTCTTGACAGATTTAACGTGCCCCAACACGACGGGTCTTCAGTGGTACTGGGCTTGAACTCATGACACGCTAGCCATGATTCGAAACCTTGACCACTTGGCTACCACGGCCACTTCTCAGAATTGAACCTGCTATCCTTTATCGGTAACATTAAAGACATTATCTTTTTGAGATCTATTTGAAGTCAACTTCAATTTTTCAAAGTCGACAAAATTATTATATTTAAAGCTGTCGTGTATTAAATATCATTTCGACCGATATATGACATTTAGCTCCTTAAAAAACAAATTGTACATTTTAGTAGTTTAATTTTAGTCTAATTCAGACATATATTGCTCATATATAAGACAGTAATATTCTCAAAATATATCCACTACACTACAAAAAATGGTACAGAGGATTTCGTTACAAAACACCATGATATGAAACGAAATAATTGCTTCATCTACTAAGAGGCCGGTTAAACCGAGATCGGTTTAAGAGTTTTCTATCATCTTTGACGGTTTTTAATTGAATGACTTATTCACAAAAAAATGGACTACAAAATGGAATGATTTTATATATCATATCCATTACTGAAAAATAAAAATTAAAGTGAGGTAAATTAGTTGCATCTAAAGGTTTTTCTCTCTAAAAGCCCTTCTTTACATAGCATCATTAGGAAAAATATATTTAATTGTGAACCACCGCAGTAGATAACTTATAAGAACCATACAGTTTTCATAAACATATCAACCAATTTTTCTTTGCGACATTTCTAAATGTAGTTGTAAAAAGAAATAAACAAAAGTATCAATAATTTTAAGAAAGAAGATTTTAAAAAACATTAAAAAAAAAAAAGAGAAAGGATGTATGTAAAACATGTATGTATTATTTTCCATTTTCTTTCTACAGATATCCATGGTTATCCAAGCAGAGACACACAGTACATCCATTCCGGGAAAACTAAGTACTTGAGCGCCAATTGTCAAGCGTGTCCATGTGTGGAGCCATCGTTGGCTAGCTCGCATTATAACCATGACCTTTAGTGGTGAGACAAGATAGCGTGGGGACACTATCTACATCATGATATTAAGTACTTTAATTAACTTAAGGCTTCAGAGAAATATAGTTAATCTCATATTATATAAGTTTATTCAAATATATTCTTTTAACATTTAACATTTACTCTTTATATATTTGCTTAATATATAATAAATATAATTATATTTACTATATATATTTTTCTTTTAATATTTACATTTAAGCAAATGAGAAATAGTAAATATTATCGATATAAAAAACGCGAGTAAAAGGGAATAATCTAACTTTCCTATATTTTTAAATGTCTGCATGTGTGTTCTAATTTCTATTCTGTAAGTATTCCCCTGTAAATACTCCCTAAAACTCATAATAAATTATTTAGTTTGCGACAAGTTTCTTTCGTTAAATTATATTTTCTATTTTTTTAAAGTTAACCCATAGATCGTAAAATCCCTAGACACCCCGCTATCTGAAGAATCTAACTTTTTTGGAAGATTTCGGTTAGATTCCCACATATATATGTCGACTAAATTATAAGAACAATTTCCCCGTAAATGTCTTTCATACATGGAAATTTTTCGCCGACAATGATTTGTAAAAGTCAATTTCATACCGTTAAACATTTCCTTCACACTGTGATCTAACTTGAAGTCATTAAGATCAAGTAGTAGCTCCTCAGATGCTGTATCAAACCAGTAGTAAAGGGATTACAAACCAAAATTAAATTCAGGCTCAGTTTTCTTAAACCCTGAAATCTTGGACTTCGTCCTCCAAACTCTGTAGTTGATCTCTTAGTAGAAACACTTTTATATACTTTGCTTTCCTAATAGTGAAAAATAAAGAAGGATCTTTGCTCACGCATGGGAAAGAAATCTCGGTTCAAAGCGGATTTTCTGACTGTCTCAGCGAGCAACGTTAAAACTTTTAGGGGGCCGCTATTTGCTTACACCTGTCTTAGGAGACTACATTAAAGTAAGGATCTTAAACCCGTGGCCACCTGAATGCATTTTAGTGGCCCCACATTTGAATTTAAGGCAATTTCAAGAAAAATTGCTTTGTCAGATTTTTGTCATAAAGCAGACTTTTTTTTATTCTTGATATTTAAAACATTCCATTGATATAATCCATTAGTATCCATTTGAGAAATTTTTCTGAAAGATCGAATGTGTGTTTTAAAACTTCACTGTATGTTAAATATTTTTAAATTAGAAAAAAAATTGCCATGCATAAATCAATTTCCAGAAAAAACGGTGGATTGTAGCTCTAAAAGGATGCGTCAATCTCTCGCCAATATTTTGCCGTAGGTGACTATGAATATGTCGCTACTTTCAGAAGGGGAAATGGATTAATACGCTGAATTATATTTCTCACAATGTTGCAATCAGTTATCAGATGTACAGGGAGGAGGGGGTAATAATCCGGTTTTGGTTCATAAAAAGTTGGTTTGGTACAGTTGCTTATAAGAACCAGTGTTCCCCAACCCTGATCCATGGACAAAATGAAACCGAACCACACAAAGAACATTAAAATACTTTTGTTTTATTTACTATGATGTATTGTCTAGCGTTCTAGTGAGTAAAAATCTTAAATCTCTTTATATTCATTTTTGGTGTACGAGTAGCTGTATTTTATTTTGAAGGCTGATCAAATAGAACTAAATTAAAATTAGTAAATCAAAATAATCTAAAAAAAATTAATTAACTTCCCCACCCAGTAGGCCACAATAAAATAATGAAATGTTGACTGGCAGCGGTGATAAAAAGAGTGAGCAGTGCTGAACTAGATTTACTAGATTACTCACCTTCATTCTACATTTTGAAATTCAGGTGGCGTTTATGACTTTTGAATGAAGACACAGAATTTCAAGCCTTGATAACAAAATAA
>BMAO01029944.1:0-48473 GCA_019973975.1 Trichonephila clavata | reverse complement strand
TTGACGAGAGGGTGAAAGACACCACGCTGGAAGAATGTAGCCGCCGTAATGGGTAGCATATTGTTGAATTCTCTTATTGACTTCGCGGCATTGTAGGAACCTTTAAATGTTTGTCTCCTCTGCTCCCTCGTGTTGGAGGTCGTAAATCGTGACAGCTCCCGATTTTGATGAATGTGGCTGGCCTGTCATCCTGACGCCATGGCGAAGGGGAAAATTTTCCTTTCCTGTGGTCCGTGAGTTGCATCCCAGCTCGACCTTAATGAAAAAAAATACTCCCAAAAGAGATTATAATAAGTGCGGAAATGTTCTACACACACAACACGTGAACTCATTATTTTCCATTTCACTTTCTCCCTCCCCACTAACTTCTTGACCGGCAGGGACTTTCGTTTGAATACCACACCGACCATCCCCTGCCTCCGTTTCTGCCAAACAAATGTAGTACAATAGAACGACTTGTAAAGAAAAAAAATTCATAAAATTCGAATTTTGAGATGAGATCTGGGCTACCGCATAATTTACACAAAATAATTGCACGCACGAAAACATTGTAACAGTATAATTGTGTACATAACACAGCAGTGATTAATATGTAATATAAATAAAACAAGTGATATATATATATAAAGATACAAGAAGTAAATACTTAAAAAATTGATTGTGACACAGATTTTGGCGCGACATGGTAAAATGGGTAAAAACAACATTTCCGATGTCTGGCATGAAAGTTAAACAGATATTTTGTATAATTATGCCAACTCCTCCTTCTCACTGATCATCGCAGAACGACATGATGAAGAAAATTTATTAGCTAATAATGTACACAAAAAATTTCCACCATTTTAAGGGATTTAAAAAAAATTATTTTCCAGTGTGAGATTGTAACAATTTGTGAGAACAAGTTTAGATAAGTTATTATTATTATTTATGAGTATAATGCAAAAAAACAGAAAATCATCACAACATTGCATCACCTAACATCGAAAGTCGACATGATAACAATATGGCATGATTACATAAGAAATTGCAACGTACAACAAAATCAATGCATAAGGAATTATAAATTCACCCTGAGCCTTGAGTACTAATTAAATTAAGCATGCATTTGAAATACAACGTACAACAAAATCAATAGCATAAAGGAATGACAAATTCACCATGAGAATTGCGTACGAATAGTATAACTTAGGCGTGCATTTTCCTTATTACAAAACGTTGAATATGCATGTGATCAGGATGCAACCTAAGGTTAAGAAACAAAAAAAATTAATACTAAAAGTAGACGAGATTATTAAAATTGTGGCTATTAATAAAAATGGATTTTAAGTCTATATATAAAAAAAATAGAAGGCGAGAGAAAAAAAAAAACGAAACACTTCACTCTAATCCTTGAGTGCTATAAATGTACACTGAACAGAGCGATTCGCATGTCATCAACACCAGACACAAAAAAAAATTTGTTCAACAATAAAAATATTAATTCCCATTACTATAACTAATTCACCAAAATCGACTATCGGCAACTCGAATACTGACTCTCAAACAACATAGCCATAAAACCTTATAACCAATACGATCCGCTAACAAATTAACTAACGCTACAAACAGATAACTATCTCTCAAAAACAGAACTAACTCGACAACTGAAACTCTAATTCTCAATCATTTCTACTAAATCACTTAACTAATACCTGAATAATCATATTAATTCACAAACTCATAAAACAATTCTCTGTATCTCTTCTTCCAACACTTCGTTAAACATAACTTCCGTAATTAATTCACATAACCCGCTAGATTCTAATACAACCATAATGACAACAATTTCCTGTACCTTTTTAACAATTCGATAAACATAACTTCCGGAATTAATTCACATAACCCGCTAGATTCTAATACAACTATAATGACAACAGTTTCCTGTACCTCTTTAACAATTCGATAAATATAACATCCGGAAATAATTCGCATCAGTATTCAAATATATCACGAACAATCTTAACTCAATTGTAATCAACACTCTTCACATAATGAAATTCAACTTATAAAAAAAATTCATGCTCTAACCCACTAAGTATTCAAAACAATTTCATAAGTACAGAATGAACACAAGACTTATCTACCTCAATACTAAATAATATGACCAAGAATTTTCATATAAAAAAAATTATAATGAACCAATAACACGAAATCAAAACTAACTTCACTTAATCAATGAACACTTATACCGAGTGGTACATCATGGAGGGAGAGAGAAAAATTCATAAATCGACAAAACCGAAAGAAAAAAAAACTGAATACCTAATTTATGGACAATTGAAACTCAGCTACTCAAAAACATTCTAAAACGAGAGTACAAGAACACAATACTAGTAACTATACTTTAAACATATCATAGAAATTCCTTTAGTGTGAATAAAATTTTACTAGTGCGATGGCCAACACAGAATAAAACAAACAACCATCTCGAATATTATCAAAATTCATAAAACACAATTGTAATTAAGAATAATAATGGCAAAATAGCTACTTTCTTCTACACTATCATAAGGTACAATCATGGCGAAAGCAATAAAAGTTCAGAAATAAACATAAATGATAATACATCCACAATAAGTATTCAATGAGTAGATTGCAAGATAAAAGAATAATATATATTTGATTATAATAACATGATAAAACCAACGTTTAATAGCTCAAAATTTAATACTTCTAAGCAACAATGAAATTCACAAGAGGTAATGTATAAATGAAACACAATAACAAAATACGTAGAATGAGCATACTAATAAAATACATTGAGCATGTATGGGACTACACACATAGCTAAAATAGTTATTCACTGACTTTATGAGTTATACAAGAGACCTTTCTCTATATTTCCTGACTTATTGTAGACATGTACCTTGTGTCCACAGTATATATTTTGAAATAACATACATGCAAAAGCATATGAGTGACAAAAAAAATTTTAAAAAAAATACCAATGTATATAATATTGATATTTATACAAGTACCAACATAATAAAATACAATTAATTCTCATTGATACAAAATGAATTCCTACAATCTACCCGACAACAATCTTTGAAGTATTTTAAGATAAGCATGGACCCTTCTCCGATAACAAAATGTCGACAATAATATGAACAAAGTAAACATTAAAATTTTATGTATGAATTTAATTTATTTATTTTGAAACACTGTAATAAGTTTAATCTAAATATTCGAATTCACACGATTCCTTAAATTATATCTCTGTTCCTCACAAACATTTTTTACCTCTGTATCTACTGTTATATTTTCATCCAAATTGTTCAAATGCAAATATTTAAATCTTTTTATAAAAGGAATCATACGGTTGACATGCGTGTTAAATTTCTTTCTCAGATGCTCGTCATGCTGAACTCTGTAATTCACTTTGGAAAACCGTTCTACAACTCTATAGGGACCTTCGAACTTGGGTCTGAGTTTTGGAGACAATTTAGATTTAAGGTTAGGTGTCCTGATAAAACATAAAGAACCAATTTGATAATCGTAATGATGCGACTTTGTATTCTTTGTGCTAAGAGCAATGTGCGATGCTTCTTGATTTTTTAAATTATCTAGGACTTTGTGAAAAATATTCTCTAATGAAAGTAAAAGTCTTTCGACGTATTCATACGTATTTTGTGATGTATCAGAGCTCTTTTGATATGTGTACGACAGACGAATGTCTCTGCCGTGTTCTAAAAAGAAGGGCGAAGTGAAAGTGGCCTCGTGAATGGCTGAATTTAAAGCTAACATAGTGTGAGGGAGTTGTTCATCCCAGTCGTTTGTGTCATGAGTGATTGCTGCAAGGATGTTAGCCAGCGATTGATTTGGCTTCTCTACTCTTCCATTTACGTGAGCTGAATAAGTTGAAATATGTCGTTTCTGGATACCCATGACCCTACAAAATTCCAGGAACTCAGAACTTTTAAAATAAGTGGCGTTATCGACAACCAACTTATGAGGGCAGCCCCTGTGTACAATATAATTATCAAAGAAAGCTTTAGATATGGTGCTGGACTTAAGATCAGGAAGTGGGACGATATGAATGTATTTGGTGAATGCATCTATCATGGAAAGGACATAACTATTCCCGCTAGGCGTGGTTTTTAAAGGACCAAAAATATCCATATGACAAGTTTCACCTGGCAAATGGCTCTGTTCCATTGGCTGGTGTGGGGCTAGTGGAATATTGAAAGCGTTTTTTCGAGTTAAACAAATGATGCAAGAACGAACAAAATTTTTAGCATCCTTGTACATATTAGGCCAAAAAAATTTTTCGCTAAGTCTCTGATAAGTCTTGAAAAACTTAAGATGCCCTCCATATTCCGAATGAATTGATTCTAAAACTTTCGCTTTAAGACAATGAGGAACACAAACTTGTTTTCTCATGGCAGTTCTGGGTGACTTATTTGGGCGCTTAGAAAAATGACATAGCACTCCCTCCTCATTAATAAAATAACTGCTAATTCGTGGGCTAAATTCTTTATTATTAATTTTATGTAGGATGTCTTTTAACGATTCGTCGTTTTTCTGCATTTGTATTAGATCACCAGAATCAGGTAAAGCCAAAGTAATAATGTTGACATAACGAGATAAATGATCGGCGACGGTATTCAAAGATCCTTTTACGTAATGAATTTCATAATTAAATTCTTCAAGTGACAATTTCCAACGTAGAATTTTAGAAGAGGGATTTTTATTAGATAAGAACCCTACTGAAGGCTTGTGATCCGTAAAAACTTTGAACTTCCTCCCCAAAAGAAAAGGCCTAAAAACATTTAGAGCTGTGTAAATTGCGAAAAATTCAAGGACCGTGGCGTTGTATTTAGATTGCGAAGGATTCAACTTTTGTGGAAAAAAATATAAAGGTTTAACTTCTGAATTAGGATACCTCAGTTCTAAAACACCCCGATACCCGAGGAAGAAGCATCAGTCGTGACTTGCAATTCTGCGGCAAGATCAGGTAGAGCTAAAACAGGTGGATTTAGAATAGCGTTCTTAATATCATCGAATGAAGCCTGAGCTTCTGAAGTCCATTCAAAAGGAGTATCTTTTCGCAAAAGATTCGTTAAAGGCAGTGTACGTTTGGCAAAATTTTTAATGTACCTTCTATAAAAATTACAGCATCCTAAAAAAGATTTTATTTGTTTCTGATCTATCGGAACAGGAAACTGATTAATTGTGATCGTCTTATCCTTATCAATGAGTATACCCTCCGGTGTGACAACAAACCCCAAAAATTTACATTTCTTAGTTAAAAACTGGCACTTAGCTTGATTGAATTTAAGATTAGCATTTTGGAAACGCTCTAACACTTTATTAATCAGTTCGAAATGTTCTTGGATGGTTTTTGAAAACAAAATTATATCATCTATGTAAACTAGAGCGCCGTTGTGAAGTAAATCTCCTAATATTTCCTGCGCTATGGATTGAAAAGCTTTAGGGGAATTTTTAAGACCAAAACAAAGTCTATTAAATTCGTATTTATCACCGTCAGGTGCAGAAAAAGCCGTTTTATGTCTATCTCTATATTGAAGTGGTATTTGATTAAATGCGGACTTCATGTCTAAAGCGGAAAAATAATTCGACCCCGAAATCTCATGAAGAATGTCGTCCAAAGTAGGTATAGCAAAATCCTGAGTCAACGTAATTTCATTCAGCTTCCTAAAATCTAGAACTAAACGACATTTATCTCTCTGTCTGACAAATAAAGCAGGTGTGTTATACTGAGATCTAGATTTTGACACAATGCCCGCACTCTCTAAATCAGATATTTGTTTCCTAAATTCATTTCGAAGATTAAATGGGATTTTATAAATCGGACATCTAATTGGGTAATTATGCTGCAATAATATTCTATGATGTTCTGTATTAGCGGCGGATAATTCAGCGGTTGATCGAGCGAAAGCATCTTTGTGTTTTATTAAAAGTTGCATTAATTTATTCTTTGTTCCAGGATCTAATCCAGAGAAGTTAAAGTCTTTTTCAGATAATTCGGGTAGGGTATCTTGTGATATTGGTAAATCGACCGAAAATTCTTCATAACTATTAACAGTGCAGATTTTCATGTTTTTATTTAAAGTTATTATGTGTTCGGAATTATTCGTAATTTGTAACTCGGTTGTGTTAAGTTGAGAATCAAAAGTGACATGCGGTGAATTTGTATGTATACCCTTATTTTTTAATTTAGCAGCACCAACAATAGTCGCAACTACACTAGAATGAGGCAAAACTGGTACCTTAAAACGAACATTTTTAACCTGCTTTGGACCAATAATAGTTTTATTTTCCAAAATTCCAAATATATCACACACAGTGTCATTTTGCAACGAAATTTCACAATTAACAAATGGAATGGAATTCTCAGCTATTCTCAAACAATTAAATTTCGTATCTAACATCGCGTGCCTAAGTTTAATAAAATCGAAGCCCAAGATCGCTGTGTAACCAATATTTAATTCCTGCTTAGTGACAAAAAAAATTTGCTCACAATGAAATTTCCCTAAAGCTAAATGTATCTTATAACAACCCACTATTTCCACTTCCCCGCTATTTACCGCCTTGATTTTTACTAGAACTTCCAACGGTTTCATATATTTATTCTTTATTTTGTCGAAAAGAGAATTTGACAACAGTGAAACAGAAGCTCCAGAATCAATTAAAATATTGAACTTATGGCCCCCAGAGCTTGCCTCGACAATCGGTAAGTTAACATTACAATTTGGAGAGAGAGCGCCCAATTGCCCGTGTTCTAATGACGTCTCCCTCCTCGAAAGTTTAAATTCCCTGCGTTCCTTTGACCCTGAAAATGTGGTTGAAAACCACCCCGAAAACCTCCCGAGGGCGGTGATTCATAAACATTGTATCTCTGTCTCTGTGAAGAACCGCTTCGACCTAGCGAATTTCCCGGAAACCCAAGTGTATTCTCTGTGAGGCTTTCATCTCTCATCCGTTTTCGGCACTCGTTTTGCTTATGACCTATCCGTTGACAATAATAACATCGAAATGAAACGGGGTTTCTGCGAGGGAAATTTCTCGATGAATCAGAGTGATAGGCATTTACGGAGCCCTTGGTTTGTTGTAGTTTACCCACTCTTATATTTAATTCCTGTACGCGTTCCGCAAGAGCTGAAACAATTGCTGATTCTCTGTTATTCTCTCCCGATCCCGCGCGATCGTTTGTCGCTATTTCAATAAGTCTCTGATGCTGCTCCTCTAACAATGCGGCCGAAATGGACTGTTCGAATGTCGTGGGGTCCCTCGCCAATACGAATCTTCTAATATCATTCTTCAGCCCACTAATGAATCTAGATTGTAAAAGTTGATCGTTCGCCTGTCGGACTGCCGATGATGCCACAACGTTATGCGACTCGAAAACCTGATTTCCCAATTTTTTGATTCTGGATGCGAATTCCTGCACAGTCTCAGAAATTCCCTGCTTACAAACGGAGAACAGTTGAAGTTTTGTGGACAATGGAACTGTGCATTCGAATCTTTTAAGGAGAATTTGAGACAATTGTTCGAAGTCGTAAATATCATTATTGCTGGGGTCAGCAAAAAAAAATTCTTCCACTACACCTGAAAGTTTGAGTTTCAAAAAAAATTGCAGTTTTCTCATTATCTGCCCAATTGCCTAACTTCGCAACTTCGTTAATTTTATTTAAAAATTTTCTAACACTCGAACCCTTACTGCGCGCAAATTGTGGGATCAACTCAATTAAATTAAACCGATCGGAAGTAGTATGCAATTGAACAGGATCGGCCTGACGAGAACGAGGCATTATGCGAATTTTATCTAAAACCGGCGAGTTGCAATTAAGATAAAATTATCGACAGAATGAAGTTAAAAAAAAATTAAGTTAACATTCTTACAAAGAGAAGGATCCATCTCCATCCAATATACCAGTGCCTAAATACATTAGAACAATATGGGATCGAAAAAAAAATTTTGCAACCTTTCATCTACCGAGGAAAATAAAAATTAAACTTGCGAGGAAAAATAATTTGCTTTAAAGTTAACGCCAATGTATTCAACATTACAACAATTTAAATTTATTATACATTCGAACACAACACATTAGCGATTGCCCAAATTCATCTAAAAAATTCACGCGTGAACGAAAGAGGGAAAAAAAAATTTCCTCGAATCCTGGTCACGGCACCAGATGATGCAGCGCTACAATTACTTCATTAATTTAACATATTATGACTTACGCAGGTTCGATTAATTTAACTTATGTCTGCATCATATTAGTGGTTAGTACTTTAAAACTCAATTAAAAAACAATGAGATTAAATGAATAATTCAGATTTAATGAGATCAAATTCGTTTATTACTTTTAAAACATTACTAGGTTAAAATAAATACACTATTTTAAGAATAAGAATACTACAACATTCCACTTATCTGAAACGGAGGCATGGAGCTGGGTGGTACTTGGACGGCCTAAATTTAACTCTCTTAATCTGAAATCATGGTAATCTGTCTTCTGCTAATCTGTAAAATCTCTCTCAAATCTGCCGAGAAATGTCCCGGTTCCTCCTTTTAAGTGGGGGCAAATTACCCCCTTTTTCATCCGCACGCCCTTTGGTCCCGCCTAGCCATTGGTCAGGAACCAAGCGCAAAGTTACAAATTTCACGGAGACTCTTCCAAATTATGAGTCCATTCAACTTTGCTGACCGGCCGTTGGGACCCCCCCCCCCAACTAAGGAATGCGACAACATCCTGTCAACAAGAAACAAGGGGAATACACAAATTGCATGTGTCTTAGGGACCATCTTCAAACCCAATCAGTATCTAAGCCTTCCAGCCTCCAAGCCACCCATCATTTTATAACCATTTTACACTCGTATATCACGTTTCCTGCCATTCTGATTTACAGTTCCTTCTTTATTCACATAATTATCAATTATGCTTAACTTTTGGACACCGCAGTGTATATATATATATATAAAATAAACGTGTCACAGTGTTTGTCCGCGATGGACTTCAAAACTACTTAATCGATCATAATATAATTATGCATACTGTGTGTCATTTCGTCCATTTTTTAAAAAAGGGTTAAAACTGATGCGTTTTTATGCAAATTATTTCTAAATTGTTGCGTATAAATTTGTTTTTATGTTATTAAAGCGATATTCTACACTAAATAACTTCAAGCCTTTCTCTTTTAGATCCAGTCTTTTAAAAAATAAAATTCCCTAAACATTTTTTTAAAGATTTTTCAGAAATACTAAAAATTTTAACTTAACATTGCATAACTTATTCATTTATGAAGATAATCGTACGAAACTGTATTTCCGTGTGTACAAAAATATTATCCGTAATCTGTACGAAGATTGAAAAAATTACTTAAAAATTACGGATTTTAAAATTTGTTTTGTAAATTTCGTAAAAAATCGTTTTTGTGAAAAATAATTTAAACGGTATTTTTGTACATTTTTTTTTACTTAAAAGTCCTTTACTTTTGCAATTAATTTGTGAAGTTTGAAAGCATTAAATTAAAAATTTTGCTCTAAAAAATAATAAAAAATACGCGATTTTACAGTTAGCCAAACTTGGAGTCCAAAAATAGTTTTGAGCTAAAGACCTTTGAACTGTCTATCCATCGACCGCATCTAACTCAAGGGTTACACTAAAAAGTACTGCCTTAAACAGGGGGAAATCAGTAAATTTGGAGAGTAAAAAAAATGCCAGTGAAAATTAATTTTTGCTTCAATGTTCGCCATTTTTTCTTTAGATAATTTTCAAAATTAAATCATTATAGATGTTAGATTAAGATGACAAAATGTATTCAATACATTTCTGAGACTCATTTAAAGTATTTATCAGTATCAAAGTTTTGTTCTCTTTCATAAAACTTATAGCTTACTTTAAAATAATGCCTAATGTAAAAATCTTTTTTGACATATAATTTCATAATAAAAACGCAAAATTTGCCCATTTCGATTTTTTAAAAAAATTATTCAGTTAAATAAGCATAACTTCCTTAGAAAAAAATAAAAGCTATGTTCAAATAAAAAATTCTTCATTATTAATTGCGTGTTATTAATATATCAAAAATCATTAAATTGGAAAGTCACAATTAATTGCTAAATGAATATTTTTAATCAATATTAGTATAAAATAATTAATTAATTTTGTTTTGTATTTTATGATTTCTTCTAAAATCAATAAATATAGATGAATTTAAATGAAAGTGATTTTTAAAAACTTCATTGATCATTTAGAATCAGTGATTAAAAAAATAAAATGCCGTAAACTATCTTTTTTTAAAGAATTTTAAAAAAAAAACTTTTTTTTTTACAAGACAATGATATTTTGCATATTTTATGATTATTTTTCTAAAATGAATCAAAGACGTTGCGTTTAAATAAAAATGATTTTTAAAACTTTTAGAATCAGTGATTTAAAAAATAAAAAGCCAAAACCTTTTTGGATCAAATTTTAACAAAACACTCAAAATACTTAAAACAATCATTTAGTAATTTCTTCTTTTATAAAGATAATTGCATGCAACTTTTTCCCGTGTGTCGAACATTTCAATATATCCTCACATTTTTACTTCAAGATTTAAAATAGTAGTAAAATTCTGTAATTTGAAAAATTTCTATTTTTCTGTCTTTTTTCAACATACAACTATTTTTAAAAAGGCTACATTTTCGTTTCCGGGGACTAAAAAATTGCAATGAAAGAATTGAAAAGTGAGTGAGTGATTTATAAATTCACACTGTTCGAATATTCGAGGGTTTTTAGCGACGGACCTCGAAATTTTCAACCATGGTCAAGTGACGAGGAAGACACCTAAGCTTTTACCAACCTCTCCTAAGTACCACACCACACTAACGCAAGAACAAATTTCGAAAAAGGGAGTTTAAATGTCATAGTTAAAGAAATCACTCACATCACGCATACACACACATAAGTGCTATCGTCCTGAGGGAAACAGGAAATTCCCATGGGGATTAAGTTATTCACTGGTAAAAGCCCGTGCAACGCCGGGCTAAGCGGAGAGGAAAGAAACAAAGAAGCAAAAGTTATTTCGAGAAATAATATTGGAAGTTCTGATTTTGTGAAGAGAAGGGAAAATGTTAAACGAGAAACCCATGACACGCACTCACGGGCCATACACTCACATCGTACGCTTCACACCCACACAAAAGTGCTGGCGTCAGAAAGAAAGGAGGAAATTAACATGGGGATTAAGTTATACCCTCGGTAAAAGCCCGTGCAACACCGGGCCGGGTCAGCTAGTATATATATATATATATATATATATATATATGTGTGTGTGTGTGTGTGTGTGTGTGTGTATGTGTGTGTGTAATAATTCCCAGTAGTATAATCCTTTAAAATAACTTTTAAATTTAATGTGTCTGGTTTTACCCCAGAGTTTCTTTCAATATTATGGGTCTTACCCCCATCGTTTATTTTTTTTAATTATTCTTTGGTCCCTACCACCATTGTACTGTTATTATGGTTTATTCTAATGTTTTTTCAATATTGTGTAACAAATTATTTTCATTTTTCGATTGTATTTGAATTACTTGATTGGGCAGTCAACACTCTACGTATATATTATTGTGAATGTTATTACCATTTTAAAAACATTGGTCCATCCCTTCAGGACCAACGTTTTAGTAATAAGTTAACCCACCGCCTAACGAGAGTATTTTAAACTACACTTATCCACCCACTCAGATCATGTGATTTGAGAAGCCTATAAATACCGAGATTCCTGGAGACCAACTCTCTTTCGCTTCTGTATTTTGTTGCGTAAACATGTAGCCGACCGCAGCTTGTGTTTGTGTGTGTGTCGTCCCTGTAATGTTTTGTGTTCAAGATGGATAATAAACAAGTTTTATTCAATCACCGTACTGGCTTATCAATCTCATATAAAGAATCCATTCCAACAACATCGTCGTATTATATAAGTCGCCAGGTTATTTTCCTGCGCGGGAAAGAAATCACTTGCCACGCCCTGACATGATTACAACACGAACAACGTTCAACCTGCTGGGATTCCCCACTTTTTCTTACTCCATGTAAAGAAAATGCCTGTTCATTTGTGCGCGTTTTATAATGAAAAGAAATCTTCCTACAAAATTAAATGAGTTCACCAGATGTGTTTTAGGTAAATTGAAAATTTGTGAGAAGGTGCAACACCAGCTGTAAAAGAAAAAGTTTCATATCCTCAACATGTTAAAAAAAAATCAGTCTACAATTCATCCAACAATTCCGGTTCAAATGAAAAAAAAAATCTTTCTTACCTTGAAGTGCGCGAGATGTGTGTTTTGGTAAAATTAAAAGTTATGTGAAAGAAGAAGTTTTTATTATCAGTGTGTTGAGAGCCATATTGGAATACATCTTTAGTGCTACAAGTGTATGTTTTCATATTATTGGTTTTTAATAATTTATTTTAAAATGTTTTGGAAAAATATTGTAAATAGTATATGCATAATAATTTGAAAGCAAATTTAAAGAGTTATTTCTATTATCTACTTTGATCCAAAATTTTACAATGATTTTAAGTTATGGCTTAGATGTTTTGAAAATATTTATGTCTTAAAGTTTTCCATATGAAATGTTGTAGTATGAGGAAGTGGTACCATTACAGTTTCTTTATTATAAGAATGGTTATACCCCAGCAAATTTTTATGTGTCTGGTTTTACCCCAGAGTTTCTTTCAATATTATTATGGGTCTTACCCCCATCGTTTATTTTTTTAATTATTCTTTGGTCCCTACCACCATTGTACTGTTATTATGGTTTATTCTAATGTTTTTTCAATATTGTGTAACAAATTATTTTCATTTTTCGATTGTATTTGAATTTCTTGATTGGGCAGTCAACTCTACGTATATATTATTGCGAACGTTATTACCATTTTAAAAACATTGGTCCTGAAGGGATGGACCATTGGTCTACCAATGGTCCATCCCTTCAGGACCAACGTTTTAGTAATAAGTAAACCCGCCGCCTAACGAGAGTATTTTAAACTACACCTATCCACCCACTCAGATCATGTGATTTGAGAAGCCTATAAATACCGAGATTCCTGGAGACCTACTCTCTTTCGCTTCTGTATTTTGTTGCGTAAACATGTAGCCGGCTGCAGCTTGTGTTTGTGTGTGTATCGTCCCTGTAATGTTTTGTGTTCAAGATGGATAATAAACAAGTTTTATTCAATCACCGTACTGCCTTATCAATCTCATATAAAGAATCCATTCCAACAACATCGTCGTATTATATATATATATATATATATATATATATATATATACAGGGAGCGAGAGATAATACTATGTACTTAAAAATAGTAAAGAACTCATTGAACAAATTAAAGATAAAAAGATTTCTTCAGTATATAGTTTAGATTTTGTAGATCTTTTTAACTCTTTTAATATTGATGATATGATTAAAACTCTTGTAAAATTACATAAAGATAATTTATTTAAATTGTCAATTATGATAGATTTGGTTCTCTACTTAGGTTTGCTCTAAAAGAGAACTATGTATATCATAATGGTAAATGTTATCAACACATTAAAGGTTTGCCACAAGGTAGCCCAGCTAGCAACCTTTCCAATTTATATTTACATTATTTTGAAAACTCAGAATATTACATTTTTCGCTATATAGATGATATCATCATTTTTGGCTAGCAAGACAACTTTAAACCTGAAACTAATTTTTATCCACGACATCTTAATTTAATACAGAAAAATAGTAACAACTATGAAGCGAATTTTCTTGATATTAAAATTTAATAAATTAAAAGTAATGAAATAGTTATTAATATTTACGAAAAACGAGAAAACTTTAAATTCACTATTATAAAGGTACCACATTGGGAAAGTAATGTACATGTCTCTATATTCAGAAATATTGTTATTAATTACATACAACGCAATAAATTTCTAGTTTCAAATAAATCAGAAAAAATTTTAAAAAACTATAAACATTTTACTAAATACTGCTTAATTCAAATACCCAATTAATTTTATTAATAGATATTTGAAGAAAGAAATTCTAAATAGTAAGGATTAAACTTCCATAATTTATTAATAGGTTATTATTATAAATTTATTATTTTTCCTAGATATAGTTATAGTTACCTCCAAATTCTAATTTAAGATAAAATTACGTTTTCTCTCTTTTTTTAAATTTAATTTAATTTAATTTATTTTTTAAAATCATATATAATCTTAGTGTCCCTAAGATATTTGCAGTATGTTTACTTTAATAATTATTGCAGTATGTTTAATTCTTAATTTATTATTTCTGTTCTTTTCATACTTTTGCTAAGTGCTTTTATTCAACCATTCCTATGCTTTGAATCTGCATTTGGGTCCAGAATCTGACAATAACTTGCTTATTTTACTCAGACTTAGCGTGGGCTCTGCATTTTTGAATGCAGTTTTTAGGTAAGTTACCTTTTTCTTATAATGAATTTAGATTTTATATCCATTATTTTCAACAGGTTTTTGCTCAGTATTATTAACAGAAAGGGGGAAGTTTGGTTGACCACAAAAAATGTTCAACCCCACTTCTATATAAATTATTTTATATATAAGCTGTCCTAAGTCAGTGATGTTTATAATACTGTAGCATCCATTATCTTTTATATTTTTTTATATTTAACTCTTTTATTTTAATTTTTCATACATACTTTTAAAATCTATTGTCTGGTTATCTTGCAATTTCAATTCTTTTCAGTTTTGATAATGTTTATTCATCCCTCTCTTGTAGAGAAATTTTGATTACATATATACATATATGTATATACTATTCTAATTCAGATTGTGTTTGAAATGCATGACTTGCTAAATATAGAAACATTTCCTTTTATATTTTGATTCATTTTGGAGCGATTAATTTGAAGTTTATATCACTTCTCCCAAAAAATATTTCCGTATATTCCAGTACTTGATGATGTATCTAAAATGCGCTAAGCGAAACCAGAGAAAGATTATAAAATTCTCTAAGCTAATCTTTTTTCCCCTTCTTTAAATGTTTGATAAAATTAACAGATGACTGGATTTGTTCTTGTAAAGAAATAGTTACGACTGGCCATAAGTTTTATGTCTCTCCTATAAAAGCGTTTGGTACTTTGAAAATGTGCTGATGAAGAAATGAAATAAGAATTTTGATTTTATACCACGACATATTGAAAAATCACTTACTTCTGCTTTAATGATACTTTTTTTTCCTAAACCATGAAGATCTTAAAAAGTAATAAAGATAAGAAAAGGAAAGCATTTTTCTTCCGAAAAAGAAGCCTTCTTCCATATAAATATTACAGTATTTTCTAATTTTAAATTTTTTTTAATCTAAAAAACCCAGATTTGAAAGTTAAATTCTGTGGAGAACGTAAATGATTTTGAGATAAAATATTAGAAATATTCCACTCAATTCATATTTCTGTCAAAGAATATTTTCTCTTAAGTAAATCACATAAGCAGTTTATAAATCACATAATTTATAAACTGAAAATTGGGTACTCCGGAAGAACACCTAAAAATTGATTTTTGAAGGATGATAATAAAAATAAATTACTTAAGTATATGATATAGTTATTCATTCAGTGGCGTAACGGAGAATATTAGGGCCCCCTATTATTAGGCCCCAACCCTAAATACGTACTTGGAGTCAGTCAGGTTTTGGGCTCCCTAGGATCCCTGTCCCCACCCCCCGCAATGCTGTTTGTACGTTACGCACTGTTCAAAGCAATATCTTGTGTGGACACCCCTCTTCAATATTACTATACTACTCAGAATTAATTTATTACTTTTAACATAAAGTTTTCATTAATCCGCATTTTGTTTTACACCTTAATACATATCAAGCAAATTTAAGAAAGGGAAAACTTATGTAATAAAGACTGCTCTCTAATTCTTCTAAATTCCAAATAGAAATAAACACACATCTTCTTCTAAATGTAGTTTTTTTAACTTCTCTTATGGGTATATTAAATTTTCCTTTAGGAACGAAAAAAAGAATATATTTTATTTAAAAGTCTTTACCGACATTGCAATTATCACGAAAACAATTAATGATGTAAAAATAGACTTTTCTTTGAATATTTATTGACTCATTATTTTTTTTACTTTATTTATTTGCGTTTTACTTAACCATGTATTTTTATTCATTATCTCAATCCCTTTAAAAAAATATCCATTCATTGCCTATTCCCTCAATAATATTTATTAACATTCATGCCTTTATTGAATAAGACCTGCTCTATATGTTTCAAATGAAATTTTGGTATTTCAATGATAAGAGTACGGGGGGGGGGGAATTCATGCGTAATTTATAATTTCATTTAAATAAAATCATTATTAATTCTCGAAAAGCTTGTTTATTTCTTGAACAGAATTTTATGTGACGAGTGAGACATGAAACACAAAGATGAAATAATTCAATTTTGCAAGACAACAAGAAACAATACATGAATTTGAATGCAGGGAAGAAATTTGTAAAGATTCTCTCAACTCGCTTTCTTATCAATTTCATATTGTATACAGGAAAAAAAAAACTTGATTACTACAGGCACTGTAGTTCTTTAAAACAAATTTGGTTATTATAGAGACATATATGATATTTTCTTCTGAACGATAAAAACAATCAAGAAAATCAATACAAAAACAAAGTTATAAGGAGATCCGATCCAAATGTCAAGCGATTCTGCGATTTGAACACCTTGCTTTTTTCAGTCTATTTACATATCTTCTTTTAAATGGTAGCTTCTGCTCATAGTGTCCACGTATTGGTAGGAGATTTGTTGGTACTGTCCACATGTGGGTCAACGGAACCATGTTCGAATGGAAGTTCAAACAGAGTTATAGAGTGCCCTTTGATTTGTGCACCATCTGGATGCTTCGTCGCATTGTGGTAGAACAGCTAGTCTATCTTTTACCGTCAAAATTATTATGCATGTTCTACTGCAAGGTAAGTGCACGTACTGAGGCATGAGGTGCGATTTAAATTCAACTCTTTTTTTACACGGTAGATACGTTCCTTACAAAAATGTGCAAAAAAATCGCTTCGTTATATATATATATATTCATCAAATAATAATATAAATGATTTTAATGAATCAATGATTTTTTTTAAAACGGAGAAGTGAAAATTCATATTTTGCTCGATTAAGAAAATTATAAAGACATCATAAATTCTGTAAATTGTTTTCTTTTATTTATTTTTAATTATATTGCAACATTAATTATAGAAATATTAATTTTGCATAGCGGAAACCTAAAGTGTATTTCTTTTTTAAAAATAGTCTGCAAACACTCATTTTCTAAGAAATGAATGCGTAATTTATAGAGTTCTAAGAATGATTTAATAATGCGTTTCTAGGAATGATTTAGTAACTAGCATTTCTCTTTTTTTTATCAGCTTTCATAAATTTAAAGCTTTAAATAAGTATGTAGCTTTGGTATGTAGCATGTGAGTAATATTTGAAATTCTATAATTATATTATTCTGAAATAAGTTCATATCAGAGTGGCACAATGCATGAGGTGTTCTTCAAGAAAGGTAGTATTACGACGAAAAGGAACCCGGAAGATTTATCGCAAATGAATTGCTTATGTATATTCGTCGCGCGTATAACAAGCACCCCCTTTTTCACAAAGAAACCTAAATGTACATATGCAATGCTTTTATGTTTTGTAGTCATTTATTCCAGGTATTATTCCAAGATCTAATAAGAAATAGTGTACTTCTACGACTACAGCTCTTAAGGCTTAGAAGGAATGTTAATTAATTCAAAGAAACAGTATTTCGTTCTATGTAGAAGTCTAATTTTTTCCTATGCTCATCTTTTCTCTTTTTCTTTGTTTTTATTTTTAAAGCTCTCATTCATATACCAGGCGTATAAATGCGCACGCGTAAAATTCGATCTTACTATTTAATTGCGCGTTATACGCCAGATTTTACGGTATATTAAAGTAACATTAGAGTGACTTCTGTTGTTGCGGATCAGATAGCAAATAACTTTTTTTAGAATTGTAAAATGTTACTTTTAGTAGAATACATGCTGAATTAGAATCATCTGCCAAAGGGGTTTCGAAGCAATTAATTATTTTTGTTGTGGTTCACTTTTTTGACAAGAAGATTTGTGATTTGTTTCAAAATGCCGTTTTACGGACGATGATCTGCATACCACTGTTCCAGAACATAAAACACGCAGCGTTTTGTCGCCATTACTAATAATGCCATGTTTCTAGATTATCAAAGTTTGAAATTCTCTGTTAAACTTACTATCTTGCACTTATTGTCCTTTTGCTGAACTAGTCAAGTTAAATAACAGTTAAATCGTAAATATAACACAAATAAACCTTAAAATACAGTTGTGTCAACGAAACTGACTATGCGTAACGGAGAACATTTGGGCCCCCCTGAAAAGTCAAGGTTTAGGGCTTCAGGTTGGATTTTACAAAGGGCGGCAGTCCGGCTTTGGGCCCCTTAGAACCCTGGGGCCCCCACTATGCGGGGGTGTACGTTACGCCACCGTATTCATTACTATAATAACTTTAAAAATTAGTAACTTTATAGTAACTTTCATATAGTATAAAAAAATTTTCTCATTTGAAAAAAAAAATCAAACTTTTAATGTCACTTTTTTATAACGTCAGTTACTTTATAACATCAAACGCATACAATGAGAGGGATGTATGCAAATATTATTGAAAGAAAAGTTTTAAGAAAAAGAACTATTTAACAAAAAATAATAATCGTATTAAATTTTCTTTTTTTATTTTACATCTCATTTATTCTTAATACTACTCCAAACTGGGCAGAAACAATGCTTAAAATATCTTAAAAGTCGAAGAAACTATATTTTTGTAGCCAATTGCAATAATTTTAGTCAAATAATATAAATATAATTTTCCATATGAAATATTATAAATTTAATATGTTACACTATTTAATATTATCAGGTAAAAAAATATTTTATATACTAGCAAAAAGAACAACAGGTCATGCATTTGTGATTAACAACGCTTGATTTTTTTAAATATTATGTGCTTAACAACTTTTGACGTTATTGGCTGCTTATAAATACTAATGCTTGATTTAATGTTCAATATGTTAGAAAAAAATAACGTATTGAGTATTTGAAAAAATTCTAAGAAAAATGTAATAAAAAAAGAAACGTGCTCTTCTACATTTTAAATTTAACTTCGAGCAATTAAAATATCTTATGTAGTAACAGTAACTTATCTTATGTAGTAAATATCTTATGTAGTAAAACAGTAACTGATTTTTATTGAAAATATGTTTTGAAATGATTAATTTACCTTTAACATCTAAAAATGCAATAAGAACTTGTTTATTATTGATAACATTACATTATGTGCATTCGGAAAATAGAATTTACTTGGAAAAAAACTAATGGAAATATCATTTTTTGACACAGTTGGCAAAAGGTTTTAATTAGTTTTGTTTCCACTTTTACTAATGCCTTGCATTTTTTTTTTGTTTAGATCATTCTTTGTTTTTATTAATCCACTTTTTGGACAAAGACATCATATTTCATTATATCTATACAAAAACTGAAATATTGAAGTGTGATATCTCTCAGTGGAAAATAAACACAAATCTCTCTCTCTTTCTTATTAAAAATAGCTACTTTTATAACTGTCAAAATTCTCATTCAAAAGGGGTTGGACAAATTTGGTATAAATCGTATGGGATCAAAATGGTTCAAATTATGTCAGTCGCATTACTAACTAATTAATTTAACAATTCTGAAGATAATTAAAATAGTTATTAATAGTTATATCAGCTGAAGAGAAAAGCAATTTTATAATTAAAGAATATGAATCAACGATAATCAGAAGTATTATCAAAATAGCTAATAAAAATAATTAAAATCAAAATCAACCATTGTATCCACACATATATTTTATATCACGCTTTTACAGATTATACACTGAAGTGGTACTGAATTAGGGATAGCAAGGGCTATGCAAATGGTGTGGCTCTGCGCATCATTTATGTGCAAGTGAGGGCACTGTGGTAGCTGCATTCATAGCGCGTAATGTAATTGTTCTTAATTAATTGTTGGAATTGCCAGTATAATTAAACTACCTGATTTAGACACCTTTGATCACGAACAAATCGTAGGTGCGTGACGCATGGGGCATTCAATTTCTGAAATCTTCAGACAGCTAGGATTTTCAAGGTGGACAGTGTCAAGAATATATGGATGGTGGACACAAAGCTAGTGATCGGACAAACTGCAAAGGACAATTAGCCTTGACAGTGCATGGCGAGAGACTGCTCAGGCGTATTTTAAGTAGTCAGCAAGGCCAAGCATTAGCTCATATTACCACCCAGTTGAATGACGCTGCCAGTCTTACAGTCAGTAAATGTGGACTGTGCAACTCTAGCTTCACCGTATTGTTGCCGGGCCGTCGACCTACGATAGTACCATTGCTCGCCATCAGGCTGCACGTCTTGCCTGGGCAAGAGAGCACAGAGACTGGAGTGTAGAGGACTGAAAACGAGTAGCATGCAGTGATGAGTCTCGATTCCGACTACTTAACGTCAAAGGGAGGCTGATAATATGGCGTCAAGCTCATGAAGTCATGGATCCTGAATGCCAGTTTGGAACTGTACAAGGGCATGGTGGCTCAATCATGGTCTGGGGTGCTTTTTCGTTGTATTGTTTGGGATATTTGGTGCGTGTACCAAGCTCCCTCAAGAAAATTCGGTACGTAGAGTTGCTGGGTGATCACTTCCCTCCGTTTATGCTGTTTTGTTATTCGCACGGTAATGGATTTGTCCAGTAAGATAACTGTACCTCTCACAAGTCCCGTTTAGCTATTGGCTGGTTGGATGAGCATTCCTCTGACTTTTCTGTCATAAATTGATCAACTAGAAACCCAGACTTAAATTCTATAGAGCATTTTTGAAATGTCTTGCAACAAGGCGTGAAAGGCTATCACACAGCTCCAACGAACCTTACTGAAATATGGATAGCTTTAGCCAATATTCGGCAAGTCATTCCCGTGGAACATGTTAAATTTATGCCTCGTCGTGTGACAGGCGTTACCAAGGCCAGAGGAGACCCAACTCGTTACTAGGTAGGTATACCTAATACAGTGGCACTTCAGTGTATATAAACACTAAATTATTACGTTCAATTGATTGAGTATATCTAATTATTTTGTATATATTGGAAAATATTAGAACGATGAAATATGAAAAAATAAGATTTTATTAACGGAATAGATAGAAATTTTAGTGTTTTAATAAATAATTTAACATTCTTAAAATTGCATTTTGCTTCATGAGAATTCATGTTGCTTAGCTAATTATAAGTATTTTTAAGTCAATTTTATCCGTGTAATTATCTGCCTAAGAATCTACAAAAGAATTAATAAAGTTTTGCATTGACTTAAAGTTTATAGTTAAAATATGTCAAATGAATTATTGACTAAGAATTTTTTAAAAGAAATAATTTTTAAAATTATGAATTTCACTACAAAAAGTAGTTTATCTTACAAAAAAAATCTTAAAACTGATCCAATTCTTTTCCCCTGAAACTTAAACAATATAGCTAAGACTTATTATTATTATTTATTTTACTATATTGTGCTTCTTAATGTTTAAATTCCTTTATTTTTATTATTATCTTTTGCTATATTATACATACCGATTTAAATTCTTTTAATTACATTCTCAAAAAAATTTATTCGACCAGTTGCGATTTGCTGTAAATTATTTCAAAAATTTATGTAACATATATTTACGGCTCTTTCAATGTACGCAGTTCTGAAATGTCTAAATTGAAGAAAATTAAGATTTGAAAATTAAAAATGTAAATTTGAAGAAAGATTGATTTTTTTGTAAAATTTCACACAAGAAAAATCAACATAAAACATAAAATTTGGATTAAATGAAGTTAATGAAATTAATGTAGTATTTTCCAAAATATTTCGAACTAAAAATTGATTGTTTACTTTATAAGATTTCAAATATTGTTTTCTATTTAGTTTTGTAGATCAAAACTAAGCGAACGTTGGAAGATTCACAATTAGAGACATGAAAGATTAAAGCGTGTTGTATGCTATATGAAATCCTTTTAATAATTTGATAACTGCTACAAATATTTAACAAAAATTAGTTTGACAGACTGATCACGTTTATTTAAAAAAAAAGAAAAGATATAAGTGAGAGTGTAATTAATCCAGCTTATAACATTTAAGTAAAATTTCATTTTGTTTTTAATCAAATTGCATTAAAAAAAATTAGTATTCTTTAAAATAAATATGCCTTTGTATATAGCTTTCACAGTCATTACTATATTGGATATACTTTACCTCAATAAGTTCCTTCAACAATTGATTAGATAACTTTATTATTATTCAATAATAAATCAATATTTACTAATTAGTAAACTATCTTAAAACATTTAGTGAAATAAACAGATCATGGCTTTCAAAAAAAATTCTAGTTAAAGTAGGTTTATTTGCAAATTAAATAACCAGCGTTTACATACATTTACTCAAATATTTATTAGGAATAATTTAGAAAAAATTTAACAAACAACTGGAGTTTCCTAAATTTGATATCTATCTTTCTCGAGATTTAATTTGTTCTTCAAGATGAAGTTATTTTTTATCGCTATTTATCTGAATATATTAAAAATCTTAGGACTTCAATATGTGGGACACATAAAAGGACAGTCCAACAAAAAGAAAAGTAGTTGAACTTTTGGAAACAAAAAACATCCTTCGAAATTTCTACGTTATAGAAGTAGAATAAAAATGTTAAAGTATTAGACACTATCTACTTCAACGTTTCTTACAGCCCCGGGGTGGAGAAATAGTTTCAGAAAATTTCGTGAGTATAGTGGAAAAAAACAACGAAAAACATACGACTCTCATTTTTCTTTTCCCGCGATATTACACTTTCAGCTTTGAGAAAAGATTTGCTTCAGGGTATTTTTGAAGGAATAGCGAGTAAAAAAAATGCTTCATTAATTCAAATTTTAATGGAATTATGCATGTGTAAGAGTGAAGTAACGATTAAAATTGCTCTCTATATTTGATTAGGCCAAATTAGTGTACCTAATTTCACGAAATATAAGAAATGATAATTAAAATGCTTCTAAAAAGAAATTAATATCCAAAAGCATACTCAGATATTGTTTCCAATTAGGTATTGTCCTCTCTCATATCAAAAAAGAAATGCATGGATACCTTATAATAAGTAAATTATTCAGTCAAGTAGAAAATCAGACAATGTATCATATTTTTAATTTAATTCCAATTGTCCTCATATTATAGTTATATTTTGTGAGAAAGTTCACAGGAATTATTTCAGATAATTTTAGACAAATTTTAGATAATAGCAACTGATTTAACACTTAAAGTTTATTAACCACTTCTAACGCTTTATTGCTTCAGCTACCAAATATTTCTACTTGACTAATTTTTATAAGTCTTCATTAACCACGGTAATATGCTAAATAAGTGAAAACAATTATTTTAAATAATTTCTTTATATATTCAAATAATATTTTTACAAAAATTAAGCATTTTCTATCAGTCAATTACATTTATATAATTACAGTAATTCATCAATGGATTGCAGTAATTTGTACTTAATTCAGGAATTTGGAGAAGTGGCGTAACATACACACCCGCTATCCCCGCATGATTCTAGAGAAAACCAAACCGTATAATACTTTATAGTTTTGCAATGCTTTGTAAGATATGGATTGGAAGTCCAAAACCTGACTTAGTGAGAAGGCCCTAATATTCTCCGTTACGTCACTAAGTTCAAGATTTGAAATATTATAAAAACTATTTATTTACTGCAGTGCTGAAGCAATCATGTTCATGTAAATACTCATTTTTTTGTTTTAAATGTTGCAGAAAAATACATTCTGATTCCCATTTATTTTAACTCTAAATTGCCAAAGGAAGACAGCTTTGACAGCTTTTTAATTTCCATTAGAAAAATAATTATGTATATAATAACACAATTTCTTACAAATTTTTAAAATATGTTTTTTCCAAGTGATGTAATTTTTTTTTTTTGCTGTTAATATATATTAATAACTTTTTATATGACTGTAAATGTTATAAAAATATTAAAAATTAAATTTATTAAATTTCTTTACACACTAGTTATTCTTTCACTATGGAGTCATTTTGACTGATTTTGAGCAATATAGGTATATACTAAGTTTCCATCTTTCTAGTGTTAATTGCTTCTTTTTCTGAAGTTTCATCAACAATATTATCAAGACATTAATTTTTTAAAGATATGGACTTATTCAGTAGAAATAAATTTTTAACACCTGCAAATACAAAGGTCTTTTATAAAGAGAAAAATCTTGATGAAACTTCTTATAAGTTAATATTAAATTAGGAATCATCTAAACTTTTTATACAATGTTTGATTTGCTAAATATTATTTTTCAGTATACAAGTTTCATCCCATTAAATTATCTTTGAAACTTTTATTTTATGTGACTGTATCCGTAGCTACTTATAAATATATGACTTTCATCAAATGGTTCTTAACAATTTTTTTTTTTAAATTTCCAAAAAATTCAGTATCAGTGACATGCTCAGAATTGGCTTGACAAAGCGCATCATAAACTATTATTTATCTTAATGTAAATTTTAACACACACTATATAAGGTAATTAAATTACCAAAATATGAATCCAACAATATTATTTTTCTAGTTAATGATACCAAATTAATATTCTTGAACTTTTTATTTCCTTTAGTTAAAGTTCGGTTTTCTCAAATTGGGAAAAAAATTTGTGTAGTGATAAATTCAAAAAACTTATAAAGTAACCTATGTTTTACCAAATGAAATGTAACATAGCAATAAATATAAGTAAAATGTAAATTAAATTTTGAATGATTCTCCTTGGATTTAAGTGTTTTGCACACCTTATTTTTTCAAATAGTTTAGTTTAATTTACTTGGGAAATAAAGTAAATGAATCAATTACAACGTTATAGCTGACCAGAGCATATATAGTAATAATTTCTATTCTTAGTATTATCTTTTATGATTTTTTTTTTTACTTTTACCAAATGGATAAATAATAAAAGTCATTGATTAGACTAAAATTGAATATTTAAAAATGAAAAGTTCATTTTTGAGGGTTTTCCCCCCGAAAGAATAAAACTATGGGATATTTTATTTGATCATAAGTATGCATACTAGACAGTAAATAACCAAATTTTTACTTATTTTTTATAAATTTAATAGATACTTGCCACCTTCTTATTTAATGTAACATATTAGTGAACAATTACAGTATATTTTGTTTTATCAAAACGTATCAAATAATTTTATTATAACGTAAATAGTTAGCCTCTTTTTGTTAAGGTTATTTTTTTAAAAAAATGAATAGATGTTATATTAGTTTAATTTTTAACACTAGAAAGTCCGTCGGTGTCGATTGGCCCCCAAAGCCTGTTTAGATTGTTCTCCGTTTCGCGTTTTTACAGGGAATTTAAAATTTTTTTGTACTGTTTAATAATTTTCCGTGGCGATAACACATGAAAAGTTTTGTGGTTCTAGGTTAATTAGGTGAAATTTTACAACTAAATATACCTAGAAATTCCGCTGATGACGTTTAAACACCAGCTGAATAGATGTCGTTCAGAAAAAGATAGTTAACTAAGTAGATACTAGTAGTAAAACAAACTTCCGAAAGTAATATCGTACACATTTATTTGACCTTGAATGCAAAGTTATTGGGTTCATAGTGAAAATGAGTCAGTTATACTAAAATTGTTGAGTATAAGTCTTTCGTTAGATATCATTTGCTTATCCTATCATAAAAATTTCATTCGATTTTTGAGCTATGTGCAGAGCAGTTGCCCTGAAACGATAACTCATACAAAAGGTCCAAACCCTGATGAAATTTTTAATTCGTTGTAAGAGCTTTCTGAGAATGAATGGGATGTTGGTGGGCTGTCTTGTTCTAATTAAGATTCCAAAGAAGACATAACATTGAGTGACAGTAACTGCAAAGAAACTGAAGTGAGCATAAAATCGATAATATTCTAATGAATCCTGATAGGTATGTTATTAGGGATAACACAGAATGGATACCGCATAATAGTAATGTTCCTGACACATTTGAGACTGGAAATGTTTTGCGACAAAGCAATGGTACAACAATCTTAGCGAAACATGTCAGAGTCAGTTTTTTTTTATGACATAAAGGGTCATAATATGTGATGATTTCATGAAATAGCATTAAAATGTCTTAAAACTATACCCTACTGAACAGTAGTCCTGCAATTGTTTAGTTATTACTATTATTTATATCGCGCTGTCGATATAACATTGGTGGACGCTTAAGAGTAATCGAAATCCCTGTCGTTCTAGTATTAAATCAAAATACTTAAAAATGTTGGGGACATGATAAGATTTACGCAAACATTTTTACTTTAAGGATTTTCAAATTTCTTTTCGTTGCCTCCTGAGTGTGCATACCATTGAAAACAGATTTTGTGCTCAAAATTTCATAAAAGGCTATTCATTTAATTTTTTAAGGAAAAAAATTGTGGAGGGATTTTAAAATGCTACTCCTCCTACAAAAATTTACGTACATGCATGGAGCTAGATTTACAAGTACGTCAAACTATGCATAACAAAAGTTTGTATGGGTTTTGTGACATGATTGGTATTTGTACAATACTTCTTTTTATGAATGCTTATTGAAAATTCCTTAAAAATGTAGACATTCTGAGTTCAAATATTTTTTAAAAAATAACTATTGCTTTGATTCAAAAATGCATACCAACTTTTGTTACATGTACAATTAGCAATAGGTAAAAAAAATTCGAAGTATTAGGCACAATGAAAAAAAATGCCTTAGCATTTTAAATGTAGACAAACTATTTATTTTATTTTTTAAATAAGGTTTTTAAAATTTTATTTTGAAAATAATGTTTTAAGGTTTTATTTTTAAAATAAGGTTTTTAAAGAGATTTTTTAAATCTCTTACTTATAGGATATAGAAAACAATAAAATCTACTTACTTTTGAAAATATTGACCAATTGTAGCACATAGTAAATATATAGGTATCATTTTAACAAACTTTGTAATGTTATCACAAAAACACACGCAATTATTAGTTTTATCATATTTGGGATTCATAGGTAACTTCAAATATGAATTGTTATGTTAAATGTAAGTTTCGTCCGAAAATAACAAAAATTGACCAAGACGAAAATCAATAAAATGATGCATTTCAAGAAGCCACTAGCAAAGACAGCTTCCGTTTGTTTCTAGCATTTCAGATATATTCATCGTGAGAGATCAAGCTGTCATCTTAAAGTTCTATTTATGTATCAGAAACGTTCTGAAATAGAAATTCTATAGAATTAAACCCAGATGTCAAGACCTCAGAAACTTCCACCCAGCGTTTAGTTGATATGATTTTTCCCAACAAAACAATGTTTTACTTCAAAAATAAATATTTGTTGTCCAGTACAGTGTATGTGAATTAGTATTTCAGTATTTGTTTTTGTTCTAAAAATGAAAAGGGGATTGAAGGAAAATATTAAATAGGACAAAGGGAAATGTTATTTCATTTGTTACAGTTCTTTAGTTGTTTTAGTAGCTAATAAGCATTATTATGTCTGTGTCATTATCATTAGAATATTATTTGATTAACAAAAAATCAACTTTTGCATAAAAATATATGGCTACTAAAAATGTAAGTTTCGTTTTAAATGGAAAATTTTACTATTCATGTCAATTTCAATACAGGCATGCAAATAATTTTAAAATGCAGATTTTACAATATTTTATGTAAACAAGTTACCTCTTGGTAAATTAAAATATATAATTCCATGACATTGAGAAAAATATATTTTTAAAGGTTTTCTATATGTATACTAAATTCTTTATTTTAATCCCGATTAAAATATTCACTAACTTCGGAGGTTTATTATATAACTAGTTTTAAGATTGTTTCACCTTAAAATGTAATTGTAGAGAAGGAATTTATATAAAATAAATACCTTTCTTTTTTTTTAAAGAAACAAAGTATATGAGTATAGGCTCATATACTTAAAGTTTTTAGAGTGCTTTATTTAAATAATCATCTTAAAGATTTTAGTTGAGACGATATTAACTTAAATACAATTTTATCTGTCATTCATTGTACTCAACTGCATTTTTATTTATTTTTTAGTTAAATAAATGAAAAATATGGATTTTTATAAAATATGTTAGAAATTCTTATTCTTATTAGATTGGTAACATCGGTAGTCCCGAAAATGCATAATTTGCGTGCCATATTTGCAATTGTATTATAGTTTTTATTTCGAACTGTGCATTACTTACCGTAATAGCAAATCGAATTTTCTGTTTAAATTCCAAAACCAATAAATAAGCATGACATTTGCATTAAAATGTAATGGAATTTCTATTGTTTTTGAATGGCTTGCAGCGCCAAATTTTACAATTAAGACTTTTTCTATCGGCATTTAAATTTTATCTAAAATGAAAGTGAAAGAATTAATTTATTTGAATTCAGAAATGCATTTATTTAAACAATTTTCCCACATCACAGTGCTAAAATGCATATATCTCTATCATCATTGTTTATTTTTCAAGACTATTCTTTATTTAACTGGTTTACTTAATAAAGACTAGTCTAAAAGTACCTCTTCCAATAAAATACAATGTAAAAATATATTAAGTCAGGACAATACTCTGTTATTTTATCAAATGTTCTCAAGGTAGCCGATAAAGAATATTTCAAAATTAGAATGCAATTTAAATGAAATGTAACATGATAGCGCAACTTTGAATATATATATATTTGTTGTGTTTTCCGAGTCAACACCAAGGCATTTTATTTTGAACTGTCTTTATTCCATGAAATCAATTTTGGATCTGCTTGCTAAGAGAGAGAGACCTCCGACTTAGGACCGATAAGTGGGGTTAAATTACTTTGATGGCGCCAACCTTCCCCCTATTGCAAACTTGGTAAACTAATCTAAAAATATCCAAATTCTCAAAAATTTTAAAAAAAACTTTTCCTTTAAAAATTTAAAATTAAAAAAAATATTTCTTTTTTTAATACCTAAGAAATTAAACTATTCGCCATTGCATTCTGAAAGATATAACATAAAAATGTTAAAATGCTAAGACAACTAAGTGCATAATAAAACAACCATAAAACAACAAATACTATGCACCGATCTTTGAAATGGTTGTATAGAATGAAAAAACCTCAAAAGTTTGAAAATTCAAATCAAGAATGTAGTATATATATATATATTTCAAAAAATACACAAAATAGTTATAAACCCAAGATAACTATAGTGATTATAGAATAAAGTCTTAGTCAGAGAGTACTAATGCAATATATATATATATATATATATATATATATATATGTCGTGTTTCGAGTCAACATCAAGCCATTTTATAAAAACGGTTTTTATGCAACGTACTATTTCAGCGTCTGATCTAAGAGAGAATCGGACACGCGTTAAGTATAAGAGTCTGATGCTACTTAGGCAGATGTTCTCTAAGTACCCTTCTTATTGAAGAGATATATTTGAAAGTTAAGCATGACATACGGGGTAATAAAAATTAATGGTCGGGGATAAAAGTTCTGTTTAGGGTCATATGTTCTTCAATAAGAAGTGGATACTCAATTTAATACTTAAAGATATAACGAAAATAAAAGTTAAAGGTTGTATAGGGGATTTAATTTTAGATCTTTTAGACTGATATATATATATATAAGTGTGTGTGTGTATGGTCGCCATAATCTAGTGGTCATAATCATGAGAATGTAGTTTGCGTTGTCGAATCAAAACTTGGGTTCTGAGTTTTGATGCCACTGAGAAACTTCCGAGTAGATGGACTGATGCTCTTTAAATCTGTCATTAAATACATTTTTTTTGTTGGCGTCGAAAGGAAGTTTGTGGACTGCGGCACAGCCTCAGGCGTCGTCGCCGTCATTTGCCGTGGCTCGAAATAACGAGGTCTGTCTCGGAAATAAGCCTCCTGTTCCGAGTGCACCATTATTAAACTTTCAATCGTATATGTATATATACGTACTTTTATGTCTTAATGTAATTTAAACTTAAAGAGAGTTGTATCATTTTATGCGTCCATTATCTTTAAGAAATGTAAATAAAAAGATATAGTCTATAATCTCCCATATTAAATAAGCTAAAGGAATTGCAATGGGTAGCCTTATAGGGATGTTATAGTCACATAAAGCAACTAAAAGAAATAGTAGTTATTTATTTATTTTTTGAACATACGTAGGTGGTTTCATTGAAAATTCTGTGTCACATAGTCGTTGAATAATTCTCATTTAAGCTATTTGTTTTTCTCGGAATCCCAATTAGACGAATCAAATTGCAGAGCCTTAATCAATTTAAAAAATGGAAATGAAATAAGATCGGAGATTAGAAAAATGATATCCGTAATTAAGACTTCAACGAAAAATAAAGAAGATTAGAATGCAAGCTCTTATTAACAAAGATTATTATATATGGGTGCATATATATATGAGAGTGTGCATGTACATACAAGTAGGGTGGATTGCGGTTCTATGAAGAAAAAAATTATTATTAATCTGAACCTACTTGTGCGGGAAAGATGTTCTACCATATACGTAGATGTTAGGAAAAAACAATTAAAAGCAGATTTTCAAAATTTAATATTGCCACAAAGGGTGAAGTTTTCGAAAAAAATGCAACAAATAATTATGGTAGGATGATTTTAGATTTAAAACAAATATTTCCTACACCATAAATAACCAAAAGTGATGATTATTGATAAGTGGGTACTGATTAGTTAATAATGTAATGCACATTGCCACAAATTTCCTAACCCCAATCATATCAACCACGCCGTCGAATCAGTCCGATTTAAGCTTTTCCTAATTTCTACTTTACTGCGCACTATAAGTTCAAAAACAGTTTTATTTTAAAAAAATAGAAAACAAAATAACTAAGAAAGCTGTTAAATGTACCGGTTGATTTTTTGTGTGCTATTTAGTAGGTGTCCTCCCATCGTAATAAATGCTTAAAAAAACTAAAATACCTGTTTCTTGGGGTACAATAATTTAAAAATATATCAATTTCTGTAACTAATTCGGAAGTTATATAATTAAAGAGGTATTTACCAACATAAAGGATACTCAATAGATGATATTTCACATATCATAAAGGAAAAGTATTAATGATGCATTTATTAGTTGGTCTGAGATATCAAATAAAGAAAAAAACTTAAATATGATAAACAAGAATGCCATCACTAATTCACCAAAAATTTTCTTTTAGATAATTTAAAATAACTTTTGTCTTATGTTTAATCTACCTATCTATTAATATGTATCATATTTAAGACGAAATTGGTTAGTTAGAGAATTAAAGTAAATTTTAATTTAAGAGCATTCTTTCATTCCTTTCGATGAACTTAAGAAACCATTCGCGATACTCATATTATATTTTGAGAAAAGGTAATTAAGAGAACCAATTGATCAATAACTGGATTGCCATCGAATTGAACTCTTTTAAATAAGTATTTTTTTTCCAAATGTTTAATATAAGAAAATTATGTTCATACATTTTTTTCATTTCCATGCCTAAAAATAATGGTCTTCTCTGTCTCTCCTTTCCCTCTCATAAGAGATTATTTATATCCTTTATATTTTCTAATTCTGTACTACAATGAAATTTTGCAAATATTTGGTTGAAAGTGAGAAACAAAAGTACAAGCGTGTAGATAATTCTTAAAAAAAATATATGCTCAAGATTTTTTTTCAAACCATTAAGAAAAAGTTTTACAAATTTTATAAGTTATCTTCAAATTAAATTAATTTAAATTTAATATCAATTTGCACATTTACGTATATTATTTTATTTATTTGTAGTTAATTTTCTGTGTTATTTTTATGCAATTTATTTGAACAAACGTAAAAGAGGCAACATAATTATAAAAAACCCTGCTTGTAATGAACAAATTAGTCACGTTTTCATATATTTCCTTAATAATATTATAATAATAAATAGAATAAAGCAAATTATTTTTTCTGCATCAGTTTTTACTGTATATTAAGTCAGCCAAATGCTACTAGACAATAGGCTATCGCATTAATTTCCTGTGACAAGAATTCATAAACTCCGGTTATGAATATTTGAATAAGAAGGCTTATCGAGCAAAGAATAATGAATTCCTAAGCATAATTCCAGGAGCGCATCTAGTGAGTAATTTGCTTAGAAACTTTGTAACGGAAATACCTTGATTAATGAGAAAATATTTTCATAAGTTCTCTGGCATAATTGAGTTGTTTACTACCCTATAGATAAATGATATATTCATTAAATACTTTTTTTCTTGAAAGATGAACATTTTTTTTTTCATATTTCACTAAGAAAATAGTTTACTAGATGAATTAAATCATCAAAACATTAAGTACTTCGACTAAACAGTAATCAATTGTAAATTATTTTGCGTTGTCTGTATATCATAATTATGTTTATACTATAACAGTGCATATAATATATGTGTAGTTTGAAAAAGTTAACTAATGTCTTCCCTACTCTTCAAAGGTATCCATAGAAAAAAAAATATTGAACTATTAATTAAAAATTAATAGTATTGAATTTAAATGTTGATTAAACTTCATTATTGTGCACTATTTCCCTACAATTGTACTCAGATGTACACACTACAAAAAAAATAATGAATAGGTGTTTCAGGTATTTTGTTGAAAATAAGGATATATAGACTTCTTTTAGTTTATATTTGGCTTCAGTTTACTAAAAACCTATTTTACTTCCATTTTGTTTAAATACCGTTGGAGTTTATAACTTTAAATTTTTCTCAAAGATAGTATATTACCACCGTATTTACTCAAATCTAAGCCGCACTTTTTTTCCACTGTTAACCCTACTGAAAATCGGGTGCGGCTTAGATTCGAAGGGAAAATATTCGTTCGATGGGACAATTAGAACAATTAAAGGTTCATGTGCGTATTTAAAAGTTTATAGTAATGGTAAATTAATTAATTATACACTTCTTATTAGTTTTCATTTTAAATTTATTTTATTTTCGTAAAATTGGATACTGATAAACCATTTTACACTATTTTTTTTCATTTTTTGCAATCACTTGCTGAGAATTTGGGGAGCGGCTTAGAAACAATGACGGCTTAGACTCGAACAAATACAGTATTATGAATCAGTATGATTGTAAAAAATTTATTAAGTTTTAATTGGATTGTCATTTTAATGCATACAAACACGTTCGGAGTACTTTATTTTTTTTAAAAAAATAGCATACTAAAACATAAATGCTTCTTTAGTGATCAATACCAATAAATATTGATATTTTACTAACAATTTTTTAAAAAAGAATTATATAAATTTTAAAAAAATTCTACTATATATATATATATATATATATAAAGTGAAATTTCAGAACTACTTTTGAAAAACTTCATGACAATTAGAGATACAAGTAATATACTTTTATCAGTAAAAGTGTTAATAAAATAAATTAGATGCATTTATCTAGAAAATGAACCCAAATTTTAATATTTTATTAAAATTTTTAAAAAATTTAGAGTTGATTGAGTAAATATCTTAAGAAATGTGACATTTTTATGAGACTATTATTTAAGTAACAATCCATAAGTCAAAAAATATTCATACAATAAGAAATATTTTAGTACATTCTCTAGAAAATAATATGAATATCTTCATAGAAATTAATTTATAATATTTTGGATTATCAGACTAGCTATGATAGATTTGAAACAATTTAAATTCCCAATTCTGATAGATTATTTACTCACTTCCAATTGTTTTTAATTTTATGAAATTGATTGTAATTTAGCCTCTAGGCAACGTAGAAATGAAATAAAGTATGTTTTATGTATGTTAAAGTAGTTTCGATCGAATTTGGTCATTTTTACGTGTTCGGATACCTTAAATATATTTTGATCAGTATTCTGTACTTCTTTATATATGTTATGCTGCAATATGATTACAAACATTTCTCTTTGATTTGGCTGTATTTTTATCTTAATTCTAAAAAAAGTGTAGAAAAATCCATTAATATTCAAGGAACTATAAGATTTCATTAAACAGAGAAATGGTTGCTGTCAGGTTTTAAATTATTAACAAAAATACAGTTTTTTTTTTAATTTCAAAGAAACCTTAATAATTATTTTTAAGAAAAATAGGACTATTGTTTAGTAAAACATTTTCGTTTTTTTAAACTATTAAATGTTAAAGATCTGATCAAAAAGTATCCGCGCACAGTAGAGATTCTAAAGTGGCGTCACTGTGTGTGGGAGGTGACACTTTAATGAACATACTTGATTCCCCCCCCCCTTTCTTTCCAGTGTGCTAGTTGTTTCTTGCGGGCAGTCGAGTGAGGTGCTGTTATACGTGCTTGTCAGATTTTTATTTCTCTTACAGTGACTGAATGAATTGTGCAGCTGTACTGCATCAACTTTTTTGTCATACGCTTGGTGATTTTCGAAGTGAAAAAATTCGTAATATTCAGCAAGTGTTTGGAGATGATGCTGTGAGTGTTACACAAATTAAGAAAGAGTTTAATCGATTTAAAAGTGACCGATTTAAAAATGATTGGTTGACCCTCGTTCTGGGAGGCTAAAACCCACTGGAAACTCAACTGCTGTTGAAAGGGAGGAACTTCTGTCAGTAAAAGATAGTTCTTCGAACCTAACGGAAGACTGCTGAAAAAGTTAAGATGAGTATAAGCGAAATCCACACGAAATTTTGTGTACTCAGGTGAGATATGCAGTAAAATGTGTTCTCAAGTTTTTGGCGGTGGAAGAGTAAAGCCCCGTCATGTCGTAGAGCAGGACCTACTGGGCACTATTAACACTGAATCTGCCTTGCGACTTCTGACTGATCTCGAAAATGAAAATGTCTTAGAAAAGACCCCGTTTTCATAGTAGAGATAAGTCAGAACGGGACGGCAGATTTGAACCACATTCCAAAAGAAGCATTCCAGAAGTGCTTCAGCAATGGAAGTAATTTTGGGCTAAGTGTGTGAAGGTGCACGTGTGTTAAGGTTTACATTGAATTTGATTAGGATCCTAATCTTGCAAAGTAAATAAGATATTTTTTTCTGGACAATGGTTGAAAAATGTTTCTTTTCAACAAACCTTGTGTGTATATGTTGAAATTGCAACTTAAGAATTGCATGTTTAGCAAAAAAATAATTTTTAACCAATGTTCTACTAGTATGTTTATTAATAAAATATTGAGCAATGTGTGTGAGTGTGTGACTCTCAACAATAATATAATTACCTTATCTTTCTTTAAAATAATGCTCGTCATTGGTCACAATATACTTAAGGTATCCAACTACCCTAAAATTGTGAATTTTGTTAAAAATTGACAAATATTTGCTATGATTTTTTTATAGGCCATCTTATTTTCTTCATAAAAATACCAAGTTTATTATTTTCCGTTCACTTGTACAAAAACTATAAGAGTTTTAGTAAGAGCAGATGCCTTTACTTTAAACAATATGTCATACTTTGAAACGCGTTTTATTCGAAATGTGTTTTTTTCCCCGAAAATGCTCAAACGGGGCCAGCGATTGCTCAAAAAGTTTTGAAAATAATTAACTGAATTTTTTGTGTACATTCTATATAATAGTAGAGATAAGTGTTTTAACCTTCAGATTTTTTTATCACCATTTTATTACAAAATTTACAGTCCCGTATGTGAATATAATCACTGTTTTTTTAAACAATTTCATATAACAACTAGGATAAAGTGCTCTAGTTTTTGTAAAAACTAAAATATCTCTTATCCTGAAGGTTACTTCAAAAATGAATAACAAAGATCACGTTATATTTGAAAAATTGGAAGTTTGTTCATAAACTTTTGGGACAGAATGGGCCGCGTTTGTGTTATTTTTTGCCAATTTTTACCCATTTTAGTAATAATAATTTCTTTTTCTCTTCTTAATTTTAGCATATTTTTCATAAAATGTACTACAACAATCTAAAAACAAAAAAAAAACACTCATACCTCCATTTTTTTTTTAAAAAAAAGGCTGCTGCAAGTAATTGGACACTTTAAAATCTTAAATTATACAGTGATAAGGATTTTTCAGCAAAAATACATTAATTACAAATTACATTGGTGTTAAAATTCCTGAAATGCATAAGAAAACGAAATTTTAATATACAAAACAGTAGGGAAGTATCAATTGTCTCACTATTTAATAATAGCGCAAAGTGAACGTTTTTTTTAATGTTGGAAAAATGTCAAAAATTGCTTTAAATTTTTTATAAATCATTAAAAAGTTTTTAAATTTTGAAAAAATCTGTGGTACACAATTGTAAAAGGCATTAGCTAAACTTTGATGTGGTTCAAATGTACACGAGTTCATGAACAGTTTATTCAAGTAAATTACCAATATATTTTTTGGTATAATGGTATAAAAAAATTTTGAAATATTTTTATTTTGTTTCTTCAGAGTATCACTTTACATAAATTTATGCTAACACGATAGAATTGGATTTTCTTATCTGCGATTGTCCAGTACAAAATGAAGTTTCCTGTTATCTTGAAATACTTTCTGCCTTCTTCTTAGATAAAATATAAATTATTTTACGCACTGAAAGGCGCAAAAAGGTAATATATTAATACTTAGAAACAGTAATAAATAATTATGTTGATCAATTTTTTAGGAAGTTCGTGTGGCTATTGTAACTATCAATAACATAATTTTATTTTTATTATATGGGATCCTTTAGGACCCCATGTAATAAAAATAAAATTATGATATATAAAATTATGATTTTGATAAATTATGATACGTAAAATTATGATATAATTGATTTAAAATGATGCCAGTCAGAAGTTTTTCTAAGCTGACTCTTTTTTAAGTAGGAATCTAGTTTAAAAACAACTAAATTTTAAAAAATAAAATCCAGCTTTATGAAAAAATACTTAATGGCTTACATTTAGTAATTTTACTTCATAAAAATTGATTTTTTAAAATTTTTTAATACATTATAAAAGAAAGAAGAGTAAAATTAATACATTTATTTTTAAATTGTATAAATAAATGAAAGTAATGCATTTTAGCTCGAAATATGTTGATGCACTTATAAAAATCATCAGTCACACACACACAAATCATAAAAGTTATTTGTAACGTCTATGTTAATACAAGTTAATACAAGTTGTTTCTTTGTTACAACTAAAAATATTCAAGTCAACGAATTTAAATATATCTTAATTCCCTTAACATTTATTCTTTTTAAGAAGTAAATGATTAATCAGTGAATAAAAACATAATTAGCTAAAAAAGAATGTTATTACGTTTTCTTATTTATTTAAATTATACATGAATCAAATTATAATTCAACGTCAAAAGGTATATATTATAATTTAAACCAATAACAACTTATACAAAGTTTATAATAAAATATTTAAAAAAATCTGACAATCCATAAGTTTGCTTGAAGCAGATATTAGTAGCTTTCATTAAGGCATATACTTCAGCTAGAATTAAAACTTTTGATTATTTTTGTAATAAGGCAATTGTTTCAGCAATTGATTAACATTTCTACTAATTTTTTCATAGTTTTAATGTGTAGAATTTTTATACAAGTAATTTTTTGCAACTTTTGCACCGTTCAATCCATCACCAAGTTGCCAACATGTTCGCCAAAAATGATGCCAACTAGGCTCTATCGCCAACATTTCGTTATGTTTCCATGGAGAATCGCCATTATAATGTAAGGAACGGCGTTGCTTGCGAATATTACATTTTAGCATAAAATAAATACAACAGAAAGTAATATTAACGTATTACACATCCAGATATAAATTATTTACACTATTTTAAGCGTTCGTTACACACAATTTGTAAAATCGTGTTACTTTCGCTGAGCAGATATCAGCTTAGAAAAATGTTTTCAAAAATCGACCCACAAGAGAGTTACAGGGCGTTATAAATTTAAAAAAAAAACCCTTTTTATCAGCTATTAGATCTACAGACTTAAAATTTAACAAATATGTTTTTTTCGTTCAGTTGAGATAGGCAAAAAGCTTTTTTTGTTTAAAAAAACAAAACAATTCACGTAAAATTAACTCATTAAAAACTTCTTTATCCTTCAATATATATTGTTTAATTCTTCAATTCACCCATTCGAAGAACGGGTATATCAGCTAGCAATTTTTTAGCTCAAACTTCAATATATTATTCAATGTGACAAAACTTGTACGATATTATTTTCATTTATTTATGTTCAGCTCTCTAAAACGCCTACTATCAAGTCCATTAAAGCATAATCTTGTTAATAAGGACATCACATTTATATTCCGTTCACTTGAAAAGAAAAAAAATAAGTACATTATCAACATTTAATGAGACAAATACACAATATACCTAAATCTATTATTTTTCAAATTATTTTTAGTAAGTGAAGATGTTTTACATTAAAGACAAAACATATTGCTTAAATAAAATGCCTTCACAAACAAAGTTATCGAGTATTTAAAAATATCAGCTTTTTTTCTGGTGCAATACAGCAACCATGATTAAAAGAAAGGTTCAAACCTAAATCATAAAACAAATCAAAATCAAAAAGAACTTCCCAGAACACCCATTAATATTTTTCACAGAACTGATACTATCTAATGTTTTCGGATGAGAAACAGAAAGTTTTTCTTAGCTGGAAAAATATATGCTTTCACAATAAATTACTTCCACGGAATTTATTCCATTATTGGTAAGAGTTTATGATTACGGAATCTTATCGTTTTAACATCTATGCATTAAAGAGTAGTTTTAGAGAGGGAAAAAAAGCTTCTGAACTAGAATGCCTTGCTTGTCGGCCTCGCCCTGATAACTTCCTAAATTTCTCATGCTAGGGTCATTATTTAGAAGTTTATGAGTAACTATCATCCTGGGTTACTAAATATTATTCATTTTTTCTCCCTACACAATCTCTGATATATGCTGTTAATTACTTTGGTGAAGTTAGACATACAATTTTGAGGAGAGAGGTATAAAAATGATTTACTTACTCTAAAACAAAAAGGAGTTGTTATTATACTACATATTTTTATATGTATACGAAGTCTTATTCTGAAGTGGTGTAAGTGCATTTTATATTATATGGAGACAATTAAAGGTTTGTATTTGAATATTTCGGGAAGATATTGTAACACGATAATGTGCTCATTTCATGCTTTTTGAATTTTAAATTGATTTAAATTTATACTAAGGTTATTATTAATGTTTTAATTAAAAGCAATTTATACTTTTGAGGACTTGGAAAAAATTATACGTTTTTCAAAGTCCACAAAATGTGAAAATCATACATTTAGGAATAAGAAAAAAAACTTTCAACAATTTATTAAAGCAATTATACCGTATTTACTCTAATCTAAGCTTTTAAACTACTGGAAATTTAGTCTTTAAATACGGTAATCAGAATCCTTTCATGGATTAAATATCCCATATGAAATGTGTTTTGTGAAAATCGACCCCTAGGTGGCATTCCGAGGGCTCAAGGGGCGTTATAGATAACTTTTTCCATTTTTAATTTATTAGACGCATAGTCTTCAAATTTGGTGAGCAAATTCCTTTCATAGAGCACAGTTCCCCTACAAAATGGGTTTTGTAAAAACAGACCCCCAAGTGGCGTTTCGGGGGCTCAAGGGGCGTTATAGATAATTATCCCCATTTTTAAACTATTAGACGCACAATCTTGAAATCTGGTAAGCAGATTCCTTTCGTAGAGAAGAGATCCGCTACAAAATGGGTTTCGTGAATATCAACCACGAAGTTTCATATCGGGAAATTGAGGGGTGTAATCGATAAATATTTCCATTTTTGTAAACTATTAGATCTACCTGCTTGAAAATTGTGGTAGGCATGTTTCTTTCATGTAAAAGAGTTCCTCTAACAAAGAGTAGAACGAAAATCGACCCCCAAGTAGGGTTGCGAGGAGTCAAGAGGAGTTATAGAAGAAAATTCCTGTTTTTGAATTGTTAGACATACATACTTGAAATTTGTTAAGCATGTTTCTTTTGTTGAATAGAGATCCACTAATAATGTATTTTACGGAAATCAACTCCTGGTGGGATCAGGGGATTAATAGGGTATATATATATATATATATATACTGACAAAAAATTCTTTTTTCGGACAACAAGGACTATAAAATGAAATTTGGTTTGTATTTTTTTTGTTGAATTGAAATCTACTAAGTACGGTTATTTTCGAAAACGACTCTCAATGGGATTACAAGGGTATTGATTGTAAAAATTCCGTTTTTTTCTGTTAGATTTAGACTTGAAATTTGACTTGTATATTCATTTTACAGAATAGAGATCCACCGAAAATTGGTTTTGCGAGAATCCACTTGGTTATAGGGTTACGAAAGTGCAAACATCATTCTATACTTCAGTTTTAGAGACTTTTAGAAAATGCAAATTACATGAGTTCTGCTCTTTTTTTTTCAACAGACGACAATTACAGGCATAAGTATATTTTTCAATACAATCGAATTCTTAATGCTAGGACTTAGATATCCATACTTTATACATATATATAACCAGTAAAGATTTATAAAACATCATGAAATTCCCAGCGAAGCGGGCGGGTAACAGCTAGTATATATATGTTTACATTCTTCTATAATACATTCTTTAAAAAAATGTTGCTTAAGAAATACATTAGCTAGCACGGAAGACGACGCAGTGTAGGATAAAGGTGATCCAGCACAAATTCTGAAGTGAGTTGTGACAATGGAAGTAACGAGTCATTTTCGAAGCATGATACTGAAAATTAGAGTAATGAAAAAATCATGTATGTATTTAAAAGTTTTTAATACTGCTACAGTAAATTAATTATTAACTTATTATTACTTCTCATTAGCTTTTTATGTTTCTCAAGCATTAGATATCGATGAACCTTTATGCACATTTTTTTATTTGTTTTATTTTTCTAAAAAAACATGTAGGATTGGGGATCCGGCATGAAATCAATGACAACACTTTTCACAAAAACATTCTGAGAATTTTCGGTGTGGCTTAGAATCAATGGCGGTTTAGATTCAAGTAAATACGATGCTTGTATTTTCATGAGCTACGTAAATTTGCATTGACAAAATCGTAAAATTTGTGATATAATCTTTCGACGGGAACTGTTTATAGATAAAAAGTTTACAGCAGAATACATTGATTGTAAGATCTAAATAATTTTTTATCTGTCAAAAATTAACTTATATATCTATAAAAAAGCAATATATTATATATATTTAACACTTTTTAAAAGAAACAAAGGTTTCAAATGATATGGCAGAAATGAAAGCAAAAAAATGGCCACTTATTAATGCCATAGTAACTCTCTACCAATAACTGGTTCATTTGTTATACAATAATTAAATGTGTTATACTTTTCTCGATTACTAATGACAAATCCATTTTTAAAATGAGTATAAAACTGTGTTCACACATTTATTACATAACTTAATGTGGCTCTTTTATTTGAAATCCCTCCCATTTTTTTATAATGTGTGCTAGTATGTTACTCGCAGATTTTTTATATACGAACTGAAATGAATTTCGTCTATTTTTTATATACTTAAGACTCCTCTGAAAAGTAGCCGTGAAAATGGATTAAATTTATCTAGTTTTTGCTACCAATAGTATCAACGTTTGTTTTGGAACTGACACTTTTAAAACTCACTGAGTCGTAATTTACACTTAGCTGTATTTAAATATCAATTTCATCTTGAATATCACTTACTCTACATAAATTTGTTTCTTGTTGTTAAGCATTTTGAGTTGTTTCTCTGAAATCCAAAATTTTTGAATAAAATTTGATTAAATTTAGAGCCTTTTATTGCTTATGATAAGCTTGATTCGAATTGAGTTCTTAAATAATTCGAAACTAGTGAAAAATACTTTCAAATTTAACAATATTACAGTTTAAGTTTTATATTTTTAAGATGTTTATGTATGTAATTCAGTGTGTTGAGAGATGGTGTCAATCAGTAGTTCACAAAAAAATTTCTCAATGGGAAGGGGGGTCCATGATCGAAATTCTTCCAACTCGTAACATACCTCAAGACAACACCAATTGAATCTTCTGATTTTGCTGATTTTGTTAACAAAAAACAGTAAAAAATAAATTATTGAACTAATAATTAGCATCAATTAATAAAATAAATTGTTAATTACAAATACTTAAGTAAATTTTACGTTATATATATATATATATATATATATATATATATATATATAGGATTATCATCAATCGAAAAAAGCTCAAGGTCTTTTTTCGGGGTTGTCCGCAGCCTTAGGACACCCCCCTTGTGTGCGCCATTGGCGTCAATTATTTAAATTTAATTAAAATTATTTAACTTACGGAGGGCCTCCTTCTTTTTTTCAAGTGTAATAATGCTCTTATAGGATTCAAGATTCAAAAGAATGCTTTCAAAACAAACCTTGAATGGAAATACAAAATTTTTAAGCTAAATGATTGGAATCGATTGCAAAGAAAATGTAAAGCGCTTTTTATCAAGTTTTTTAAAACGCAACGGAATTCAATGCATCGATTTTATGTAATAATTTTCGTGAATGGAAATACAAACATTGTATATTGATTCAGTGGCGTAGCTAGTTATCCGGAGGTTTTGGTGCAAAATAAAAAAAAATGAGGACCTTATCTTGGTTTGATTTTATCAAGTAAAAAAAAGTAAAAATATATGAATATTTTAAGTATATACAAAGCTATTTTAACATCAGCTCTTTATCGTGCTCTGCAGAACATAGGAAAAAATCAAAGCTACATAAAATCTACAAGTATGTGCATGAATTTTCTTGTGTGAGCTTCAGTCAGTGCCGGATTAGGCAATTGCCTATTGCTCCGTGCTTTTTAAGGGCCTTCAAGAGCGTGTTCTGTTTTCTGTTAGTGCTCCAAAAACAGGCTACAGGGCCCCAAGAATTCGAATGCCTAGGGGCCTCCATGTCGCTTAATCCGACATTAGCCTTAGTGATTACACCCAGGTTCAATTTGACACCACGACAGACCTCTTCCAGAATAGTTGTGAAGATTCTAGAACTGCCGGAACCGGAAGACGAGAATTAACGTAATAGATAAAAAAATTCAACAGTAACGAATAAGATTACAAATAATAACATATATATATATAGTAAATAAAATGATGTAGATACGAGAATAAAAGGTTTATTATATTTATGAAGGTTGGAGGATTACCTATTAAAAACAACTTAACAATTGGGTTTACAATCTTTTCTTATCTTTAGTTTTTAAAAAATTTCAATAACTTCGGTTACATTTTAAGCTTACAAATTGGTTCAATAATAGGAACAATAAACATGAAATGATATAAAAATTGTCCATGAACAAGAAACTATGTAATAAATTATCATTATAATCATTTTTTAAGTAAAAATCCACCTCTGCAAAAAAAAACAGAGGGGGAGAGACAAAATCACATTATGAAGCATATTGTTATTAAAATAAATGTAACCAGGATGTGATTGCTTCCTGTACAGGTTTGCAGATACTATAAAAAGTATAGTAAATTTTTCATGGTACTTGTGAAAATTAATTTTAAGTAACAGTTTTTAGAAAAATGGAAAAATTGAAAATATAAACTTTTCAATAAATTAAATTCGCAACACATACAAACAATGGCAATATTTTAGGGTTACCAGAATACCATACAAGTTCGAAATTACTTACAACTGAGTTGCTCTGATTATAGTTATTTTGCCACCTTCTATATTTATAATATGCTTCTTAAATGTGGGAGAAATTATCACAACTTCGGCTGGCTTTCCTATATTTTTTTCTATTGAAAAAAATATATATTGGATTATATAAACATACTTTATTGCATTAATTACAAAAAAAACCCACACAAATAAAACATAGCTGGATATCTAATAATTTAACATAATTTAACTAACTGTTATATACTGGCTTAAATATTTTAACAAGTTTTCGCAACTACGGTTTTTAATAGGTAAATATTTTAAAGAGATACATTCAGGCTATTTAAAGAGATATTCAGTTCAAACTATAATTATATAAAATTCCAAATTTAATAATTTGTGAAAAAAAGTAATTGCTGTTTTATGATACTATTTTCCAATTTTTAAAACTTAAATTTTTAATCTATAATATTTTATAAAACAACAGTAATACATATGTTAAATATAAAAAATATATTTATATTTGCTTCAAAAATGCTTTTCAATAATTTTCTCTCAGAGTAAATAGTTATATATTTTAGAAGTTTTTGAGATCTTTTTACAATACTTTAATACTGATTTCATTTTTTAATATAAATAAATAATTTTTTTAAATTTTCCAAGAGCAATTTTTGAAGAAAACACGATCCACTAAGAATTATTAAATATAAATTTTATATACAATCAAAATATAAAAAAGTGTACATTCATTCGAAAAAATTCGACTATCTCTAAAGAGTTACTATGAAAATTAAACATTTATCTACCTTCATTTCATTTATAACATTTATTTAAGCCATAACTATTCTAAAATCTCATCTGAATTGAGTCTTTATTGTTCTTGATAAATATTTCTCAAATGTATTTTGAAAGAAAAATATTTTCACTGTGAGAACAAAATGTGCGCACCTTTTCTTTATGAATTATTAACAAATTCGGAATATTTAACTACCACTGGGATTCAAATACTCCCTTGTTAATATGCTTCTTTAAAAGTGCAGAAATGTAATACTTTGTAATGTATAATTTCTTCTTTTCTTTGTATACAATCGTAGTTTTTATTTTCGTTAACATATACATTTTTGTACATCTCATTGGAAAATTGGATTAAATTCCTTATTTAATGCGTGGGAAGATTTTACTTCCTGATTATTTGCACTAGTTTCTACAATATTTTTTTTTTAAGATTTTAATGTGAATAATAAAAAAAACAGTTCATAAGTTATAGAGTGCATTTAAATAATAGCTAAAAACAATATTACTTGCTAAATCAAATATATATATATATATATATGTATGTATTTCGCTAGTTTCTACAAAAGTATGTTTGTTTCAAACACACACATAATTCATTATTTGTCTCAATTATCTTTTATTATTATATCCATGGGATTCGATTTAGAGAATTAGGATTTTGGAGGACTGATTATGTCTGTCGTAACCATATTTTGATTTTAAAAAACAACTTAATAGGGTTTCTTATAAGAACCATATAATTATTGATAGACTATATATGTTAATTTATATTGTAATATAAGTTAGTACTTGATTGAAGTAAAATTAAAAAAGCGAAAATTTGACATTTTTTACTGATTGACTAATGATGTTTTACTTATTTTTTCAAATTTCAATTTATTTGTAATTTGAAAGCGTCAGGCGATGAAATTGAATTGTTGTAAATTTTAAGACTCCTAAGAAGCAATCATTTTCCTTTTCAGACCTTCTTAATATTACGCCTAACACAATTTGAAAATTTTTAAGTGTATTTTGGAGACAAACAGCTTCAATATTTATCTCCTTTACTAATTTTTATTGGTTTAATAATTTTTATCGCTTGATATAGAAATTATTAACTTTAAAGGGATATGAAGATCAGATTATGAAGTATTATGTTGTTGTTGTTATTAATGCCACCTGATCGGCAAAATACCAAATCGAGGCCCACGAAATTCATCATGGCAATTGGCTAAGTGACGTCATTAGCCGTAGCTTTATCACCATGCAGGTGGCAGTACGATTTGGCCCATTTCCATCCCCAATTTTGAAGGAAAACACCCTGGGGGTGGTCAAGGGCCTCCCACCCCTCTACCCCTTCCACCAACCTCACAAGAAGACTTGCAGCTCGACGGCTATTTAAGGTACCCCGATGCCGCGAAGGCACTATACATTTACAAACATCCATGCCTTCTACTGGATTCGAACCTAGGCCACTAACCTCTATATACCGGATGGGTGACTGAAGTGTTATAGTTCTCATTTATATATATATATATATATATATATATATATATATATATATATATATATATATATAAAGAGAGAGAGAGAAAGATCGAAATTCTTTTTACAGTGACCATGAAGAGAATTTTTCATTTAACACACCGATAATAAATTTGTATTTCAAACGCATTTGTAGTTAGTAACCATTTATAATCATGCCATCAGATGGAGATCGTTTGGCAAATACAAAGCATATATTAGATTTTAATTCAACTAAATTTCCATTTTCTGTGAGATTTACATATTGCAGTTTTTATTTTTAAATATAATTCTGTTATTGTGCTTTCTTTTAAAATATTTCTATATATTTAAAAATGTCTCCTAACTTTTTCAAACAGATTTCAAGTTTGAAACACTAGGACAAATATTTTATGCAGCCCCATTTTTACATTGCTTTGTATGAATTTATAACTTTTTTGTTTGAATTTATTTTGGATGCTCTATATAAATAAAGAATTAATGCAAAATAAATAAAATGCACAAAATTTATACTGTTCTCCCAAAAATATTATTTTTTTTAATAGATTGTCCTCTTTTTTAAGAAAATGAAAACCCATATATTTTACATTTCTGAAGACAATAAAAAAATTCCAAGATTAAATTGTAATTCAAATAAAAAATAAATATTTTTTTTTAAAATTGAGGTGATAAAAAATAGATTTAGTGAACATTTTATACTTGTTTTTGATAGTTCTACATTTGTTAAATTGTAGTTAAGCTATACTGCTAAATAAATATTCTTACCATTTTTTTTTTAAGAAAACGTATCTATTAAAGCACAAATATATTAACGTAGTAATTAGACAATTATTCTAGAATATCTTTTCAGGAATCAAATTAAATAAATTATAATGTTAAAAGGGATAATCTATATAAATATAAGTTATATTGCAATTTTTACAGGAACCCTTGATTTAACAAACGCAAAAACATACACTACAGACAAAAGATTGGATAATACCTGTTACGAGAACCTTCACTTCGACTTCGCTATCCAATTATCGAAACTGTGTGAGTGTCAGAGATGTTCCAGCTGTGACCTGACCACTGGGAATCAAGGAAGATGACCATCTCATCTGAAGAAAGAACCCTTTGAAGTACCGCTAATACCAAAGAATTCCTGAAAGTTACGAATCGAACTCTAACTGTGTTAGGTGACGATAACTTTTTCGATACTTCTTTTCTTTTTTTATCTTAATCGTTTTTAATGCAATAATCTTAAATCTTGATCTTTATACGATTCGTTCCACTTTTTTTTTTAAATGATATGGTTTATATTACTTGAAGCAATGCATCCTGTTATGTTTGAAATATAAATAATGCATTGTATTATTGAATTATTAAATAGTTTTATGCGAATAAATTATTTAAATAAAAATCTTTTGGCGATAAAAATATTCTTTGCACTTTGATACTTCAAAATAAAACTATCTGTTACAGTAAAGCTTGGGATTCTTAATATATTAATGAAAAATAAATAAAAATCATAATGGTAAAATAATGCTTTTTTAAATGAGTTAATTCTTTTACTACAGTTTTCAAATGAATCATCTAAAAATATATCATTATGGAAGATTACTAAAATTAATTTCTCTAAAAATTAGCCTCAGTATTTAGCCAGTTCTCCTAAATTTTCAAAAATTAATTTAGTACTTAGAACCTCTCGTATTTTAGAGTAGTGTTATACACTATACACAAAATTAATGTTATGGAAACGTAAAGTTTTATTTTTATCGTTTAACAGTAACAAATGCTATAATAGTTTGAATTCATAGTTCCATATCGCTTAAATAGAAATATTAAAATTTCGTGAACAATTCGTTCCCTTTAAAAATAATATGGGAACAAAAAGAATATATATTCTCATTTTAAATAATTCATTAAAATACTCATTTAAAATAACCTTTCCTACCATTTCAAATGGTATAAAAATTAAATTAAGCTGAGAAAATGGTAAATAAGACTTAAGATAATCAGAATTTTTTGACGTATTGAATTCTGACAAGTTTGTTAAGGTACCAATATTATTTATTTTTCGTATTTTCTAAATATGTAAGTAATGTTGACCGCTGTAAAGTATTTGAGACGGAATCTTTTAAAAAGTATACTTAAGCATGAAAATAAAAATGGGTACATCCTGTCTCTTACTCATTTCGAAATATGATACAGGTGCAATAGTTCGAGTATCATTTAAATAATTAAAAAATGCACGGATTATTTTCAGCAGAGGTTTGAAATAAGAATATAGTAATCATTAGAAAATGGTTAAAAATAAATCATTGTTACCAATATATGATAATTTACTAAATCCACCTTGGTTTTATTAATATGAAATTTATAAAAAAGGAGTATTGGAGTTCAGTAGGCTAAAA